>WWET01001048.1:288844-306556 GCA_011038615.1 Limnodynastes dumerilii
CGAGTGAAAAATACGCACACCATACGACCGCTATACGCTCATGTCGTCCAGCCGACCGGAAGCTGTCATACTGGGCATGCGCAGTGCGAAATTTAGAAAGAAATTACGCAAAAAACGGTCGGACGCTCGCTCGAAATCGTCCAATTTCGTAGCTCTGGATCAGGCCCTATGTCATTTTTGTGAAGTTACTACACATGCGCAGTTCTCTGGATCAGGCCCTATGTCATTTTTGTGAAGTTACTACACATGCGCAGTTAATCCGCTCCTAAAAATACGCACGCAACCCCACACAAAAATGGATCTTTGAATACGGCCCACAATGTGTATGCCTTGAGGGATGTTACATCCAGAACAGGGTGGGGGGGAAGCATTTAAATTATACAGGTGGGGTGAGATTAGGTAGTTATGAGTGGTCGGACGGACCATTGATCCGCTTGTGTGACTTAAGTCTGCCCTTTGGCAGCGTAAGTCACAAAATAGTCGCAGGAGAGAGGGGAGTGACTGACCCCTGCGTATTAGGAAAGAATGGGGTGGCCTGGATCAGGTCCGTTCTGCTTTACACTTACCATGGTAGTCAAGGTACAGTTTGCAGCTAAATTTCTTTTGCGTAGTGGATTACCACTTTATCAGTTATTTATACAGCTAGCCACCCTGTAACAAGCCATGTAATATAGTTGTTATACATTAAGCAGCATTGCAGGTTTCCACAACACATGAATTTTGTTGTATTACAATTGGTTACACTGAAATATAAAGGGGGTTAAAGGGTGGGGGGGATGGGTTGTACATCTTAATCTGTACAGGACTTTAAAGGGCAGATTGAGAGGCTGTTCTTATTGGTCATGTGATCATATTGCAGAAGATGGCAGGAAACCATTTTGTATATGTACATTTACAGTTTGCGGAATGTGATGTCTTCACTTAGTTATTTTTTTTTTTGTTTTTTTTTAAAGGAACAAAGCAGCTGGATCTGCTTTAAAAAATAGCCATTTAACTTCACAGATACTTGGAAATGTCATTCAATGCCTTAGCTGTACGTTTGGGGTAGGATGCTTAACAACTCCACAGTTGTAAATGAAATGTATAATGTCCCTGCCCATTTATCTTTACCTGAACTTACATATAAATAGAGCTAGATTTACTAAACTGCAGAAAAGGAAACCTGGAAATGTTGCCCATAGCAACCAATCAGATTCTGTAAGTATGTAATAGGAAAGTGAAAGCTACAATCTGATTGTTGCAATGTGCAACATTTCCTTTGCTGCAGTTTAGTAAATCTAGATAATAGTTTTGTATTAGTTATTTGGTCAAAAATTATGCCAAATGAATGGGAGTAGCAGACATTTACGACATACAATATTAAGACCTTGAAGTTCGTTGTGTTGTTGTATCTTGTATATGTCTATGTGTGGAATATTACCCCATATTGTTTAGATATAGATGCTTTGGGTGTACACTTTATAACTCATTCAGTCAGAATAAATACCATTTTTTCATGCTGCTATTATGGGTCGTATTCACATTTAAATTAGTTTTCCCTATAGCCTCTGCTGCGGAGGCTGTTATATGGATTTTGGGATTTACAAGTTTGCACGTTGGAGAGCAGGGCACTCCTCCTGTTCTCCTATATGCGGATAGTGAATCTGCATGCAGGACCCGTACCTTAAGTCTTCAGCACGAAAACCCTTTTGTGCAGGATACTAAATCGTAGGCTGCACTCAGTTGCGGACATAATGGTACTGTGCATACACAGTACCATTTTTCTGCTGAATTCCTTATGCAATGTATGGTCTTACTTCATTGTGAATTAAGGTTTTTTTTAGTGTTAGTGCTCTTTATTGGCAAATTTCTTTTGATGGACTTTAATTCACATTTAGTAGATTACATTTTTAATACATTTGCTGAGAGATTCTGGTGTGCTGACTATAGTAAAGGACTGCCAAACACAAACAAACTCAATCAGAACAGACCCTCCAACATGACCCATTCCATTAGGCACAAAATACTCCACTCCTAAGCTTCCAGTTATCTGAGGTAAACTTTTTTAAATATCAGTTAATTCCTTAAATCTGGTGAGTGACAGTTGGAAGATCAGGAGCGGACTATTGTGTACCTGGTGGAATTAGTCACGTTGGAGGGTCTGCATAACACACAATATAATCCTCATACTATTTTATACAGGATTTTCCATTCTCACTTTAATCTATTCAAAATTCTATGGAACACAGCCAGGTTCCACTTGTGTTGACACAAACATGCAATGCTGCCGCAAGTGTTATTTCCATCTGTTTGTTTTGTTTGACTGAATTGTGACAAATCTCCATAATAACATGGAGAATTAAAAGCACTTTGTAGTTCTCTATTGCCAACAATGCTAATGTTTTCTGCGATGCCAATAATTGTGAATTCTGCATAGAATATATGCAGGTTAGCTGTACCCCTTGCATCCCCACCTAATGAGGCGGCACAGCAGTTGGATGGGAATTTGAAGTGGTTCTCTCTTGATGTTTGTAGTAGACTGTTTTTTAATTGTATTTTCCTTTAAACTGCCTTGTAATGTTTATTACATTCCAAACGGAATTATCTGTTTAGCCTTACAGGTCCCCCGGTACATCAGGAAACTGTATGTTGCAAGTTACCTAACTTACATGCCAAGATCATTCTGCATATGACAAATAGTAGTAAACAGAAAACATGAAACATATGCAGATTGCAGGTTAGGTTACTTTTGCTCCAAGGGTGATTTGTGACTTTTCACAAATGTGTATCTAGCAGTTGTTGAATAACAACACACAATTTCATACAGGCAGAACATGACGGCTACTGTTTAGCTGGAGCTGTGGACCCAATGTATTTTCCCTGCATAAATGATGCATCAAAGGGAGCTTTCCTAAGGAGAAGAAGAAAATCACACTAGAGCATTAACACATGTATCTAAGCTCCAGGACAGTTTCCTGGTTCAGAATTGGCAGAACAATAGCAAGTATTGCAGAAATCAACATGGATACTGCCATAAAAGCACCTACGCTGTACCATACATGTATATTTCCAGTTTATTCTGAAGTCACAAGATGGCTGCTAGCATATACAATTAATAATTTCACAACTACCTTTATATGCCTCTTTAGCATTCCATGTATTGTATATGTATACTAAAAACAGAATGTTCCCATGCACTTGCTATATACATATAGGGGGAAAACATTCTCCCATCAGGCTATGTAACCTATAATATACACAGTATGAACTGCTGGAGCACATACACTCCTCCAGATGGTGCACATCTGAATGCAGTGTGGTCTTACCAATGTTTTTAGACAGACATTAAAAGAATCAATTAGCAATTTAAATTAGGGTGCATATTGTCTGGCAGTGTTAAGAGATTCCTGTTGTAGGTTATGTATTTGAACAATTCAATAGTAAATGTGTTTTTTGTTTGTTTTTTTACAAAGATTTTAAACCTCACATTACAGCTTAAAGGTTTATTCTAGTTATAAGACACCAAAGCTGTTCCTTAGTATCTTCTAATTAAAGTGCTGGTTTTATGACTCAGTTGTGCACTTGCTGAAAAACACTACACCCGTTTTGAAAGACATTCTGTAGGGCATTTCACAGAAGTGACTGATCCAAACATGGGAATTTATTTGTGAGCCCTATTTGGCTATTTGCTGCAATGTTGGCAGCTTTGCAAAGAGGAAAAAAAAAACCTGTATCTTTTTTGGCAACATTCTTTATACTCCAGAGAGGATGTTAGCACAACCGCTAAACAGTTGTAAAATAATATCTTTGTTGCATGTAAATTCTTTTCAGCTATAAAACTGAAATTCCAGTTTCTATTTACCTACTGTGTGACAGTATTATTAAACAGGTAAGGATGGGACTATTTTGTTACATTGTGTATAGTGAATGTATTGTACTGTGTCTGTGAAAAGTGTGTTTAAATTATATTTTCATATGTTTTGTTGAGGACAGAGTACATTAAGTTTGAAGGTGACAGGGGTTTTAATGTTTTCAAAGTGAAGGCAACTTAATGATTAAAAAACAAAAAAACAAAAAAAAAAAAAACCTCCTGTCAAAGCTGCTTATACATGTAAATCAACGTTAAGAATAAACTGCCTCTGACTGAAAACAAATACAAATGGCTCATTTTTTTTGTTCCTTGTGGCTCAGAAGGTGAGGAGTTTAAATGTATATTTTGACTCCTAAAGGGATTAAATACAGTAGTTGTTTTTTTTTTTTTTAATGGAAAAGTAACACTGCATATTTTACATTGTACTTGCCACCTCCATAAGCAAACAAGGGTAGGTACATGTGGCTTTGATATCCCTGAAATAACATAGCTTGCCTAAAAGAGGCAATTAAAAAAAAAACCATGCAGTATTTATCATTTAGCCTGTTTTTGCAATGAACGGCAGAAATGTATGGCTTCCCTGAAAACGTCTGCTGCATAAGACTAACATTTTATGTTTAAGGAAGGACACCACATCAATTTTATGTTTAAGGGATTTTAGTTTATTTAAAAGAAGATTGAAATGAAAATATATGAGGTCATAACAAGTTACAACTTTGATAATTTATTCATGTTAAATGAAAAAAAAAACAAAAAAAAACAATGTCTAGATAGATTCAATACATATATAAATTACTGTAATGAGACACAGCAGTGGATTTTTTTAGTATTCCATAAAAATCAGTCCTTAATATAGATTTTCTTTAAACCACTTACCATGCTTTATAAAGTATTAAATTATTTTTTTAGCAGCTCGTTGTACTAGGTGAATTCAGGAGGGTACAAATGATACAACCAACAGAAATATTGTCCTAGTTTGATAGTCACCCACTAGCCATAAGGTCAGTGACCATGCTACACCTTACAAGGGTCCGGATTTATAGTTACGTAGCGTTTGTCCTAAGTACGTTGCATACTACGCATACGTAGTAGCTCAATTCTTAAACCAACGTACGCAAGACGAAAGCTACTTAACTGAATCCGGACCAAGATGCTTAATCACTTACACACACTGGTGGCAGCCATTTCCTGTGCTGAACCTGTATGCATTAGAATGCATCAAAGGATAACAGCTAGAGGAGAATATCTTGCAGAAAAAGCCCTCTCTTTTTTCATTTTAGTAACAAGCTGCTAGATAACTAACGGAATTAGCAAATTTCTAAAATAGAAATTAGAGAACGTGAATACTATCATTTAACAGAAGTTACTAATAAGTGGAACAAATGACACACAAGTCTGGTGCTAGGATGAATATTCAGAACCAGGACCAGCAGTGACCTCCTGCCTCTGACTTATCTGTACTTAGATAGAAAGGTTTGAGTACTATGTAAAGGAGTTGCGTTGAGTGGTTTTCATCCTTTCCATGAGCCCAGAGAATGAATAATATTATCACATTACTGCTTCAGTCACAAAAGATGGCAGCCAGCATTTAAGGAAAAGGTCTCCTTTAAGGTCTCAATGCTATATTCATGGAAAATGTGACCACTAAAAAGAATGTGTGTTATATTACGCAATCGTAATCGTTACTTCAAACAGTAAAAGTCATGCAGTAATCAATCATCAGTGATGGAAGGTTGAATCTCCATCAATTTAGGAATCACAAATAAGATGACTCATGTTCAACGTAATAAACACCTAAATCACCAGAGGCAGAATGGGTTTGTTTTAACACATATAATTTACACAGATATCTTAATAGAGGCTTGATACATACAGATGAAATGCCTCTTGTACAATATAACATTATAATAGATCAACAAAGCTCTAATTACATTGCAGTGCATATTTCATATAGGAGGTCTTGCTTTAAGCGATTTATTCTAGTTTTTAAAGTGAACTTCTCACTGCTACAATGCACAAAAAGCAAATCAGTTTTCATTTTCAAAATTCAGGACATTGCCATCAAAATGTGTCTGAACGTGCTGCTCAAACACCTGCTGGTCACACTCCAGAGGGAACTGCTCATTGCACATTGGGCAAACCTTCCAGTGGCTCTCCACATGCTCCTCAAACTGTGACTGGTTGTAGTTAGGTGGAAACACCAGTGGACACAGAGGGCACTTCTTTTGCTTGGTGTATCTGAAAAGCGAATCACAGGATTCAGCAATGCTAATAATAACAGTTCATGAAAACGGTTTGAAATAGTGTCTAAATATTTGTTTTCTAACACCTTCACAATACTTTTCAGAAAGGACAGAAAAGTCATCAGCAAGTAAGCCTTTACATTTGTAAGATAAGGAAAACAGGGCAATCACCTTTTTACTGATTTTAATTTTATACAATAATTTGCACGTCCTAAGTGCTGTTAGAGCAGTACAGGAGAAGGACCTACACTTGACAACTCTTAAGAGTGTATATACACAGTTCTATTCAGCCTCACCACTACTGATGAATCATTAATCCAAGCTATATTAATACACAGGAAAGATATCTGCACAACACTCAGCTGTAGTTCAGAGACACATTAGTAAGGATGTGTCGTTACCTTGGATCAAAGCAGAAACCAGACTGCTCTTGCCCAAAGAGACTGGGGGGTTCCTGGTCCGGAGGGAAATTTATAGTGTCATTATCCTGGGAGACAAAACATAAGGAGTCGGTGCAAAACACAAATCACATGGAAGTATACAGTTCAACAAAGATTGTATATAGACAGGTAGCAGAATCATAGATGCATAGGTTTAGATACAATGGACAGAGCTATACATTTCAATATAGGTGTAAGTGTTACGCACACTCCCTCTATGACCATAACTGTAACACTTTAACACCATGCTAATATTCATGTCCTGCAACACAGAGACTGGGTTGTTCCATCAAAAGGTAGAAGTGTTTCTACATATGTACATTTTCCTTCACTATCAGTGTCTGGGCACTGCATTGGCTTAACACCGGATACAAAAACCTTTCAGGTATCTGATGACAATGCAAGCAAAGCCAGCACATATTCTGCCACTATTATGTGACTTTGTATTAACCATAAGCATTTAGTCCGTGAAGTCTAGCATCATGGAAACATAGAATGTGACGGCAGATGGCCCATCCAGTCTGCCCAGCAATTTAGTTTGAGATTTTCCATTAATGATATATTATTGAGCTTTTGGATTTTTGCGCCCCTAAGCGCATGGTTTTTTTATTGTAAGCATTAAATAGCCACACTCTTGATCATTCCTCTAGACTACCTAGATCATCACCAATTTTGTGTACCCCTCCTGGTGTGTCTACCAATATCGGTGTGTCGTCTGCAAAAAGACATATTTTTTCCCCTTGATACGAAAGGCAGTATCACCAGTAAAAATATTCATTAGCATTGGTCAAAGTACAGATCCCTAGGGAACTCCACTGGTTAAATTACCATCCCCAGAAGGGATTCCATTTACTACAACCCTCTGTTGTCTATCCTGTAGATCATAGATCATATAACCAACATATCCATGCAACTATCTTTGAGACCAATTCCAAATTTTCCAACTCATTTAACAGTCTGTGTTTTGGCACAGTGTCAAAAGCCTCACTGAAACATAGATAAGCTATGTCTACAGCTTTAACTAATACTTAAGTTACCCAGTCAAAAAAATTAAATAAGATGTGTATTTTTATTAACTATTATTATTATTAATGTTTGACATGAATTCCCCTCAATGAATCTATGCTACTTAGGATCTTGTAAATTAATGGATATAAGATGTACTCCTTTGTTCCTTTCACATTTTCCTACTACTGATGTTACTCACTGGTCGGTAGTTGGCTGCTGCTTCCACACTTTTATGCTAAGGGACGACATTTGCTATTTTCTAGTCCTCTGGAATTACCCCAGTTTTTAGTGATTGGGGGCCGTATTCACAGATGCGTGTGTATAAAGTACGCAAATATACGCATGTACGTGGCAAGGCAACACCCAAGACACTCCCCTCACATGGACAGGTTTTTGGTGACTTATGCGTCCTTAGGGCAACCTTAAGTCTGTGTGTACTTACGTGCGTATTTTCTTTCTGTAGGTGCGTACATGACTAACGGTTCCCATATTAGTCCATTTAAATGCCTCCACCTACTCACTAATCTACGCACGTACAGAAGACAACCACGCCCCTCCATACGTACGTCACCAAGTCCGATTTACAAATCCGAGCGTAATGGACTTCTGTGCCTAAATCCTACGTAGCTTGCGTAAAAGAAATTACGACGCATGCGCAGTTCAACCGTACCCAAAAATACGCACGAAAAAGTAGCAAAACTTTTAATACAGTGTAAATTCTGGCCTGGGATGAATAATTCAGTTAATGATTTTGCCAGCTACCCTCTAAGCTCTTTTAGTATCATAGGATGTATCTACCTACCTATAGTCTTCCTATTTAAAAAGTGCTCCCTTTCCCTCTCTTTCCTTTGTTAATATTGAACAGAAATACTGCCACAGCCTCATCACCATCAACAAGACTCCCACTCTCCGTTTTGGGCCTTACTATACCCTCTTTGGTTTTTTACCTTTCATTTATATACCTAAAAAAGCTTTTGTTCCCTTTTTGTACCAATTGTGCCAGTTTTTCCCTCCGTTTCTGCCTTTGCTGGGATGACCAATGTTTAATACGCACATTTACTAGTAAATATGATTTGAAGAGTTTCACACTTGACACAGTGCTGAGTGATGGGTACCTCAGATACAGGAAAACTAACCAATTACCCAAATTATTTCCTTTTATTCGGACAACCATCAACATTTTAGGTCACCAATAGGTATTTTCTGATTTTGTCCGCATTTCTTGTATACTATTTACAGAGATTATTATATATATATATATTCTCTGAATTTAAGAGTGGGATGGATCTTCATCAAGCTCTCTTTTCCTCAGATTTCATTTTTAGGTCTCTATTCCGCAATTTTGGCACTAAATTCTTCTTTTAGGGTTTTGTGTAAAATAAGCATAACATAGTCATTAAGAATTATTCTACCTAATATACCCTTATCATTTAACCTTATCATTGGATGTCTAGAGGCCATTACAAAAAGGTCCTTTCCTTCTCGAACAGCCCTTTTCAATATAATACAAAGCCAGAGCGATGTCAATGGCAATTGTACAGCAGTTTCTCTTGGGTTTGTATGAGGGCAAAACACGCAGGTCAGAAAGAACGTGCTGCTAATTAAAGTGCCCTGGATGACAGGAGGACAGAAACTCTTGTCATGTGTAATGTCTTTGCCAGGAGTTGTAGGAGACAATATGCAAAATATGAGGTAAAGGTGGGCGACATCAGCGGGGAAAACACTTTAGACCTTAAAACTGACAGGGAAAAAAGTTCTGACAGGCTTCCTAATTATCCTCAATCACAGCCACAGGAACCCACAGGCAGGAGGGAGAGATGCTTATTTTCTCTTGGCGAGTGCCAAGGCTATTATCATAGCTGTCTAAGCACTTATCAGTTTCTACAAAGGTTAATAGCAATTAAACGCAGCAAACTAGACTAAATGAGGAACAGGTCATGGTACCACTGTACCGCAAAGAGCAGAATATTCAGGAGATAAGTATTTCTCATCAGATGTATTTTGCTAAGATCAAAAAAGCCTGCCATCTAAACGTAAAAGAGCAAATCTAACAAAACACGCTGACATTTCAATTTATATTAGAGAAGCGAAAAATAAGACTTGGTGTACCAGGTACGGCTCATTCAGGTCACAATTATCAATATGCCGCTGGAGCTGTGGCATTTGTTAAAAAGTGTCAAAATGCTCAAGAAACTAAATTAAACCATGGTAGATGCCCAAGTCTAATAAAAGTCACTGGTCTGTAGTGAAATAAGCCACTAAGGAGTTAAACACTAATTTAATGGTTTTAACATTTCTTTATTCCTTTTAAAACGGCATAAATAAAAGTTATAGTATAGCGATAACACAATGTCATGTCCTTCAACCCTTTCCTGGTCTGGGGATTTATAGGGACCTGCTGATACAAGGATGAGAAACATCTGCACAGTGGGGTCAGCTGCCTCCCACTACTCCTAACTTGCAGCAGAATGAATTTTATTATCCCCAAAATTTGCTTATTAGCGTTCTTCCCTCTCCAATACCAATACATAAATCCAAGGCATTCTGACTCAACATCAAAGGCTCCTCATACAATATTAGACAGTAAAGTTTTTTCTATGGAATAACATTACTGAAAAGAGAACATGAAGCTCTTATCTTAAAAGAACTGGATACTGGAAAAGCAATGCAAACCCTGTTTTCATTTAACATGCATTAAGGGACAAATAGGGATAAGTAAGATTTTAACGCCAACACACACTAGGTGGCCTTACCTGGTTGTTCTCATCAGGATCTTCCAACCCATCCGGACGGCTCAGGTTGCGGGAAGGTTGACTGCAGACGACCTTGTCTTCCAGGCCCCATGAAGGAGCTCGAACTGGAGGGCCCTGGATTTCGTCTGGGTTAAAGGCTCCATCAGCACCATCTAATGAAATGACGGATAAGAACTAGAAAATAAATCCATGAACCATACAGAGGGTCAACTGGCAAGCATCTATAATATGTTTACTGTGGCTTTCAATGTATACAATACAAAAAGCACTTTTTATATGGCTGACCATATTCCTACCATCTATGTACTGTATATATTTGCCATATCATTCATTTGAATGTTCTAGAGCAGCAAAACGTCCCACGCTACAGCCTCTGACATCTGGTCTTAAGGGGAGGATTAAAAGACACTTTCTTGTACTGAATTACTTTGCAGAATGGACTGTGCTATGGGATGGTCTAGAGGTTGTACACAAATTCATTGGGATGCTCTGAGCACAGAATTAGTTGTAGCTTTTCTCAGTACTGGGATAAATACACTTACAATTACACTTCCAGCAGCACATGAAAACAGTCACTAACATTTTCACTGCATGTATTGTGATGAAAACTCTTCTACTGCACACACACACACACACACACACAAGCCACGATGGGTTTAGTAGATAATATATTTAGTATGATTCATAGAAACAGAAGTTACTTATGGGATGCAGTTGTCACCTTGAAACGCTGTTTCCGAAATAGAGACAGCCGAAAGCCAATTTTCATCTGTCTCTATTTCGAAAATAGCGCCAACTGGAAAATTTTAGCAATGAATGGGTAAGTATGCCAATCGCCAACCTTACCAATCGTTCACTCAGAAACCACCACTGCCCACCCATCGGACATGCGAGTATTACGGGGAAGTCTATGGGGAGTTTTAGGTTTAGGCTGCGGGGAGTGGAGTCTTAGGGTTAGACTACGGGGCAGTGGTTGGGCTGCGAAAAAGGGTGCATTAGGGTCAGGCAGGTGGGGAAGTTAGGGTTAGGGTAATATAAGGGGAGGGTTAGGGTAAGGGTTGAGGTTACATTAATACTCACCATTCACCACTGCAGCTTGTTTCTTCAGTGGATAGATTGCTTCTCCTCTGCAAGGCAGCTGTGAACTGGCTGGGAGAAAATGGCCCTTTTTGAAAACAGGCCGATCTCAGAGGCGACCCACACCCATTACTTATAATAAACGTGTGGTCCAGGTAAGGTCAATAATCATTAGCAGAATTCTGCTATGTATAAGTGTAGAGTAGCTCTCTCACCTCTTGTTGCAGGTGATGCATAGGGATTTCCAAACTGCAGTACCGGTGGCTGCACTGGGATTACAGGAGCTGTTCTATGTTGTTCGCAATAAGGATTAAAGAACTGCAAGCCCTGGGAGCTGCTGCCTGGGTCACCAATGGCTGCTCTTTGGGACAGTCTTTCCAAATTTACTTCTAGTTCCTAAAAGGAGACAAACGCAAAATTCTGTTACTCCATATAATAGATCCCATCCCTTTATATTAACCATATAAATGGTGAAATCAACAGAGGAGAAAAAATTGTTTTATCCAGCAACAATTAGCTTTAAAAAGTTATTATTATAAACCCAAAACAGCAAAAAAAAACAAACTAAAACTATGCCCTTTCCTCTAATCTGAGCCTCTGCAAGGACATATTTGACATTTAAAGTTTTTTTTGCGTCAAACAGGATATAATTTTATTTATAGTTTGTTGTGAGCATAACATCTGTTTATAACTTTGCAGATAAGGTACACACTACACAGGATCGTAGTATCACAATTTAATTTGACTCAACAGTTCTGTGATCACCAGTTGAATTGTTTTCTTGTATGTATGTGATCACTGGGAAGTGTCTATGGGATATTAAAAGGGATTGCCATCTTCAGATGCTAAGCCTCATAGAGAACAAGCTGTGAGGAGCTATGCCGTCCGTTCACTATACCAATCCAGTGAATTTTCCAGTACCAAATTTTTACGGAATACCTAAAAACAGCTGTATTATTTTTTGATCTCCCTTTTCCAAATTTACCACCATGCCCTGACAGTGCATGGGATGCTCTTGTACATTCTCTTTAATACATGTAAGTATCAGCATATCAGTAATGTATCAGTAATAACTCTGAGGGCCATATTATGAAATGTGATTTGTGTGATGTCTCCAAGCACGAAGCCACTAATAACAAGTGGGTGTATTCCTTTTGGCAATTATATTGTAAACACGCCTGCTATTTTGCAAAACTGTTGCTGTTTAAAGACAGCGTTTTATTTTGTTTAATAATCAGAATAGAAGAAAATAGAAATACAGTTTAGAAGACACTACATTGTAAAAGATTGAAAAAACAAATACAGCATTGTGCAAACCACAGGAAGACCAATCAAAATACGTCTCATTTGTGGGACTTCATAAGACCAAGAAGCGCAAAAAAAATGAAAAATACATTTGCATGAAGTGCAAATTACAAAAACATTTGTAGAAATGAATTACTATGAATTACTATTACCTGTGGAACCGCTCAAAGGTACCAAACATCACCATATCTGCGGGCTTTAGACTAGATCCACAGATATGATCACAGTGCCAATGGGGATCAGCTAGAGCCTTAAATCTTCCAATTCTCACACTTAAAGTTGACAAACCAAAAGCCTGGATATCATGGCCACCAATTAGCAATCACCTAGGGTATATTAACATACTAAAGCCAGGCCCGTCACTACCTATTTTGGCGTCCTGCGCGCTACTGAGCTTGCAGACAAGCCTCAGCAGTAGCCACTTGCTTCATACACTCTATGTTAATCACTGCTGAGGCTGTCAGTGAGCTGTCAGTAGTGCAGGGGAGCTGGTGCACTCGTGTCTTTTTTAATGACAGCCTCTGCAGAGCGCAACATATGCAGTAATATATGAAGCGGACAGTGCTGGGGAAAGGCCGCCCGCTTCATATACCGAGCGCTGCTTTGACTGTCATCAAAAAAAGCATGAAAGTGTCTGGCTCCTCTGTGCTACTAACAAGGCTTCGTATAAAGCATAGGAAGCAGCGGCTTATCCCCAGAGCTGCCCGCCTCATACACTGTATACTGAGCCGGAGTGCTGAATGACAAGCCTCAGCATAACAGCAACAGCAGGCGGTGCTGGGGTAAAGCCACCCGCTTCCTATACTATACCGTTGTCATTAAAAAATTAAAAAGGAAGCGGCAAATCTCCACCCAAACCTCTCCTTGCGTTCTGGGCAGGGGCACCGCTCGCACCACCCTAGTTACGGCTCTGACTAAAGCCCTCACACTTGCCACCTCAATATGCCCCACTGCCAGCCCTCTTTGGCAGTTAAAAGATCAGATAGGAAAACACTTTGCAGTTGTCTGGATCTGGTTCTTCGATTGCTTACAATAAGTTCCTACCTTTATGTCATTCTCCAGCTTGCTCTTTTCACTCAGGAGAACTTCAACATGGCAGGTGCTTTCAGATATTTCCCGCTCTTTTTCTGCCAACTGGATCTATAGAGATTGACAATTAGATTTCTTCCACATATTCTATGAAGATGGTTTTGGATCAACATCTAGTCATTAGAAGACCATACAATAGGGAAAATGTGCTTTAAAAAGACAATTTATTAATAAGAGAAGAGGGTGAATGACCCAAATCAACAAGATTTGTAATGGATGGCACACAGTCACCATTCCACCTCACTATCCAGCTACTCGCATGCTCTTGTAATCTCATCTTGCTTGTGATAAGAAAAAAATTACAGGAACAGTCTGGGAGATGTATTATGCACTTTATCAAATTACACCTCTGGCTGCTCTCTGTCTGGGCTATCCCTGCATTGGTTTCATGACATCCATGTGTGTTCTGCGGCTATTCAAATAAGTGTACTATAGAAAAGGTGGTCCAGCGATGATTTGTAGGTCACAGTCAGCATCACAAACACCCTAAATTACAGAGGTTGTATTTCAATTACTAAAAACTAAGAAAAAAAATAAATCAAATCCTTTTTTCTAACAGGACAGGTTTAATTCAAGGCATGTGCAATCTGTTTGAAGTTTTTAAATTATATTGATGACTTTATCCCTCAGACCCACTTAAACAGAAACCTAAAACCAGGGGTTAAAACATATACTAGCTCTCATTTCATATACTGACAGATTTAGGATGCACGGCTGCCTTATTTGGGCTAAGGGTCCTATCAGGGTCATATGCCCAGAGCAAAGTCATGTACTTATACAGTCGCCATTTGAAAATGACATTATATGATAACCCCATCGAGATACAGAAACAGTTTCCTGGACACATTTAAGCTGTGCTTTTGCGACACTAGAATTATTGAATAATATGCTGCTTCTAACCAGACCATAATCATCTGTTACTATGACCATTTCCGTACCTTTAGACCGCGCTTACGGAATCTATGTACAGAAATGGTACGTAGATAGCGTGAATAAGCTACCACGCAGGCGTAGTAGCTCAATTCTTAAAGCAACGTACAAGACGAAAACCACGCAACTGTGAATCCGGACTCTATGTCTTTATTTTATTGACGCTGTGCTACATGGTTTATCAGTGGAAATCCATTTACCAACATTAGAGAACAAAACAATAGGCAATGCAACAAGCTAGATAATGTACATAATGTAAGAGAGCGTAGAACAGACATAACAATAACATGACGAAAATCACAAAACTACTAACAGCGACCACACAACGAGTAACGTGACAAGAAGACAGAAACATTTATAAATAATGAAACTAGGAAGTAAACAAACTATGCCAAAGAAAAAAAAAAACTGAACCTTATCCATAATTAGCTGCTAGTTTTTCCTTATAACTCCCTGTCTTGTTACATGAGAGAGCATGGCAAGTGATAAGCCAACTAACTAGAACCCACAACTTTCAAAGAGATCCCACTGATGACAGACTTACAATAACAATTACACATTACAGCAATGTAGAAACACTAAATATTAGACTTGGATGTGCTCCTTTGATCCCAGATTTGCCAAATTCGGCCATCTCACAGAGAAAACAGATATTATTTGTGTCCTCCCACGGTGACAAGAAGAACAAATCACTCTACATGAGAGCAGGAGACAGTGCTGATTCTTGTTTTATTATTAGATGGTTAATCAGGTCACATGTTATTCAACTGCAGATGAACTAAAAGTATAAACAGCAATAGTACAGTCAATCTACAAACCACCTGTAAGCATTTGTGTGTGAGAGTAAGAGGGACAGGAGGGTTCCAACTGAATGGAAGAATAAAAGGGTTCACCTTTTTGTCTTTAATATTCTGTTTAAAATAATCACAGCTCCTACACTAAGCAATGTACTGGATGCTGTTGGTTAGAATTCGGTGACAGGTTACCCCAATGGCTATGGATGAGCAATTAGTGAAAACAACAAATAACTTCTAGACCAAATATCACGCCACAAAGGGGTATGAGGGCAAAGATGAGCGCACTAGAACAGCTGCTGACAACACACTGTTAGATAAGGGAACACCCAAATAGGCAGCGAGTCATCTGAACCGAGGCTTGGGTGTTACCAACCGGTATCATTGAGACACACACACACACACACAACAACTTTACAAGGAAATGGACTCAAAGGATTGAATACTTGAGACTACACCAAAGAACTGTAAGTTCTTTATCTCTCTATATGAGAGAGAGGGCTTTTGGGACAGCTTCGAATGTATGATCTGCAGTAACATATAATGTTCATCCCTTACACCAAAATGGAGTGGATGGTGCACCTATTACCTCTGAACCTATATATCAGAGTTTTGGAGTGTTTGGCTTAAGTTATAGGATATTTCCCTATAGGAACAAAGAATGTCATTAGAAACACTCTGCAAGAGAGGAGATAGAAATCATTAGATGGATAATATGAAAGTAGACCCTGCACAAGCCTACAAGAAGGGTTCCTACAATGATACATCTCAGTCTGGTTGTTTTTGTACCTTAAACTGATCTTCCATGGCTGCAAGCTGCAGCTTTAGACCATCATTCACTTTCAGCTGCTCCTTCCATTGTAACTCCATTTTGGCAGCGTCATCAGCATAGGTGTTGCACTTTGCCTTTTCTTCCTAGTGGAACGGAATAACAGCGCTATAGCTTAGTAAAAAGTTGTCTGTACTGGACTGAGTGACTAATACTAAAACCGAAAGGAGAAAATATAAGCATTAAATTAAATATCTAAATGCAACCTTATATATTAAAATTCACATCTAATCTTTAAATTGCACGCAATCTACATAACGAAACGCTACGTAGATAGCGTAAAAAAGTTACTACGCATGCGCAGTATCTCAGCACAGATATCTAGGCACGCAAGTATAAAAATTCATTGTTGTGAATCCGGTCCTGTGTGTTTGCCAAAGGTAAACAGGATATAAGAAAATAGATTCTTCTTCTATTATGGCAAAACACAGTATAGCGGATACATTATGGCACCCATAATCTCCCACATTTCTTACACTGGGTGAAAGAAGAAGGGATCCAGAGGTGCAGAATGAATTAGGAGCCTGCTAACTGTAAGAGACCATATAGCAAAGTTTGAATATAATTTGATTCAAATTTTATTAAATTTTAATATTACCTAATTATGGAATATCACAACTGAAGGGATATAGTTAGGACCGATAATCATATAGGCCAAAGTATTTATACGAAACACTTAAAGAACTAGCACTTTAAAATCTTAATGGCTTTGAGGCATTATACATGGACACACGGTTTATATGGGATTATACCACGGGTAGCTATGATTAAGATAAGGCCGCCTAGAAGAAAAACCTTGCACAAAGTGTTCTGATATTTACAGTAAACAATTTGTTATTAAGTTTTTATCCTATAACTTGTTTATACTTTATACTGTTTTTCAATATTCGCTGGCAATATATTTTAATCACGTCTTAAGTAAAAGTTACATTTTAAACTGCTAATAGTGTGCACAGATTATGTGGCCTTTTATCTTTGAGGCTCTCTCTTGAGAGTCTGTTGTTTTGTATATATTGTGGTATATATTTTTTCTTTGTCCAACCTCGCTCAAAGCGTTCTGCTATTTACAGTAAACGATAACAATAAGCAATAAACAATAATAAGTAAAATAATAATAATATGTTGCACCCTATGACACAAGAAATCTGAACCTTTACTTTAAATGTACACCATCATGACCATTTGACGTCATGATTTGACACCTCTGTCTAAACTAGGAAGATATAAACTAGTTCCTGATTGGGTGTATAGAACCAGGGGCATAGGGAGGGCGGAGCAACTGGAGCTCAAGCTCCAGGCGCCAAACGGACCAAGTGGCGCCGCAGGAGTCCGGCAGCTGTCAGATCTCTGACAGTCTGCCGGCTCCAGGCGCACTGATTAAGAATCAGAGCATC
>WWET01001048.1:308497-322421 GCA_011038615.1 Limnodynastes dumerilii
GGGGAGGTGATGAATGGGGAGGGGAAGATGATACAGTGAATGATGAGGGGATAGAGAAATGATAAAGGGAAATGAGGGGGGAGGGGGGTGATGAGGAGAATGAAGAGATGATGGAGGGGGAGGGGGAGATGATGGAGAGAATGGAGGAGGTGTTTTTTAGTTATATTTATTACAGATATATTCTATTTTGCTCTTTGGAAACTTCCATCTAGATCAGCTGCCCCTGTGTTCCAGGTGAAATAACAGAGTACTGTGGGTGAACCAATCATTTCTTTGCAGCCTATCATTGAGAGAGTGACGGTAAGTTATATTTCTTATTTTGGTATATAGATTGTGCTGTGTAGTTTGTGTTGTATTAAAAGGTGGCTGGGTCCTGCCATCAATAATTTATAATCTGTAGGCAGTTACTACAGAGGGAGGTAAGTACCGTGTTATAGAAGTTTAATTTTAGGTGTAGGGACCTATCTAAATGAGGTATCCTTGCAGCCGGACAGTCACACTTTCATTAAAATGTAAACTAAGATCTGTAAACTAAAACTAAAAAACTATATAATAAATATTAGAAACAACCGTTCACGCATTGTTTTGAGTCAATTTTAACTAGCGCCTCACTTTCTTTATGTATTGTATTTATGAATAATACAATAGAATGGACTCTCGCCAATTTAGGAATTTCCTCTTTTTCTCCCTTCAAATGCAACCCCCCCATGTTGGCTACGCCCAACAACAGTACTGGGACGCTGCAACATACCCGTGCTCCGGGCACCATGGCAGCTAGCTACAACTCTGTATAGAACTAATGTTAATTCTGAAAATGTGCTGCAAACAATAAATCACTCCCATGGAGCAAACTGTTACTTGTACTTACAGATGTAGCTGTATATTTCATAACCATTAGAGAAAGTTGGCAGAGGCAACATGTGGCCCTTAGGTGTAGTGAAAATACAAGTTCTATTATGCTCTGCAAGGCATCAGCTTTGCCCATGTTGTTGGAGCATGATGGTAGCTGTAGTTTCACAACCACTGGCGTGCCAAAGATTGCCAATGCTCAAGTGAGGACGGCAATAAACAGATCACATGAGGATTCAGTACTTACAGCTAACATTTGTTTGCATTTGCGATATTTCTCGGTTTTCTCTGCTATTTCCTGGCTCATGACTGCCACTTGTTCTTTTATCGCAAAGTCAGGATTAGAGTCTGATGAAAAGGTGCTCACTGTGAAAGAAACAAAAATGGAAAATAGAAATAAGTAAAAATTGTCTGCGGATCAGAAAATCAGCAAGAAATCTCTTATCGATTGATCATCTACACCTCCACATGACTGCAAGCTGGGTGTGGGAGAGCTAGCCATATAGGCTAAAAGCTGATGTTAAGATTTGGCCATGTCAAATTAACATCAAAATGTATCACAATCACAATGTAACATAGGTCCGGAGTCACAGTTACGTAGTTTTCGTCTTACGTACGTTGTAAGAATTGAGCTTCTATACATGCGTAGTCGCTTATTTACTTACGCTATCTACGTACTATTTCTGTATGTAGATGTACGCTGAATCTAGGTACAGAAATGTTACGTAGATAGGGTGAATAAGTTACTACACATGCGTAGAAGCTCAATTCTTAAAACAACGTACGTAAGACGAAAACTACGTAACTGTGACTCTGGACCATAACCACAGCGCAGCGCTAATCAGATTATGCTAACGTGATGAAATGATAATGTTGATTAAAAAGGTAACAAAATTTACCTTAGCATAAAACACTTGTTTAATGCACATTTGTGTCCTTCCCTTACCACAATGAGATGCCAAGGCCTCTACTACACTGCACATCATTAACAAGTAATAATCACATTAGTGTATTAAAGCTTTTATTTTCATAGAAAAGAGGATGTCTGCCTGCTGTTATTGTACCATTCTTAGGTATTATACATCATTACCAGTCAAATATTTATCAAAATATTGCACATTTTCCTCTGTCAACAAATGTCTTCTCAATGCATTTGCAGTCCCCGCATAGAATGAGGGATTTACGAAATAGGGGCATCCAAAAAAGGTCCTTTTCGTATGTCCTTATTTCGAATACCCCTCCATTTTAGAATTTTTTTTTTTTTTCAGAATGGATGAGTACGCCGATCGCCATACTCACCTATTCCTTTCCTGATACGCTGCACCATGGGAAAGGTGAGTAACCTCTCCAGGGGTAGGGTCAGGCTGCGGGGAAAGGAGGGTTAGGGTTAGGCTGCAGAGGAGGGAGGGTTAGGGTAAGGCTGCGGGAGATGGTGGGTTAGGGTCAGGCTGCGGGAGATGGTGGGTCAGGGTCAGGCTGCGGGAGATGGTGGGTCAGGGTCAGGCTGCGGGGAAGGGAGGGTTAGGGTTAGAATTAGGGAAAGGGTTGGGGTAGTTTTCAGGCTCACCTTTCGGAGCACTGTGTTCAGTGCTCCGTGGATCGATTGCTATGCCTTATCGAGGCATAAACAATCGAAATCCCAGACAGTTCCAAACTGGCTGGGAGAAAATCGAAATAGGGCCATTCTTTCCGGGGACCCACACCCTTCTCAATGGTCCCTTATAACAGAATGTACTATATCGTTTAGAGGTGCTAGAAAATTTCATTATCATTTCCCAAGCATCTGTGTGTCGGAAGGGGAAGGGGAAGGCTTGATAGAAAGGTTGTGTGTACAAGCTCGCTCACTGCCATTATTTATTCAATTAGAGCAGTCCTTACCAGGTGGAGAAGCATGTGAAGCAGCTGCTGCCTCTGGGTTCACATACAGATCTGCGGCCTTCAGCTGGCTTTCTGATGATTTCTGATTTAATAGTCAAAAGAAAAAAATATTATCACATTCTATGAATGAAGAGCAGATTGAAAACTGAAGCAGAAAAGGATAAGCGTGAAAAATGTTTTGTAATGCCTACTTCCTAGAGAAATCATTCTATAGATAACCATTATCTCGCTGTCACCATATACAAGTAATTCTGTAGTAATAAGTCAACAATCTAGTCCTGACTAAGGATCTGATCTACGTATGGGCCGGACAGGCCACTCCCCTCACTCCTGCTGACCTATGATACGACCCCGCTATATTGAAATGTACAGAGGGCACCTCTCAGGCTTGTTACAGTTCAGAACTTTGGATTCAGATACATCTGGATAATGTGGCGCTCATAAACGTGCTGCTTAGTAAAAGCAGATGTTTTCCCGACCCTAACGACCAGAAAACGCCCCTTTAAGTTATTCTTGATCCGGTCCATAGCAACTATCAATGTACATTGACAACATCTCTTCTGAAAAGTAAAGACATAAGAAGTTACTGTGGATTCCATGACAAGGGCATACAGGTAGCGAGCTGAATCAATAAGGATGCTGTAAGGGGACTGTTCATTCTTGTGGCTGCATTATTACCTAATACACATCAGGTTATTAGGTGTTTATGAAGAAGCATAAGAACACTGGACCGGATCCAGACCCCCGCACGCTTTCCATACATGTGGGGATCTGTCCGTCGGCACAAGAGAGGGATGTGAATGCCCCGTCACTCCCGTCTCTCTGGCAGGCTTTATGACAACTTATGCTGCCATAAGCCTGCCTTAAGTAAAGCGACCGCTAATTCGCACTAGTGTGGGAGCCCCCTTCCACGTTGTACAATTACCACGCTTCCCTCTGCCCACTTTGGCACAGCCCATTTGATAGGAAATGGGCTCATAAGGAACAAAGTTCCATATGATACTTGCTACGCACCTTATGTGCGTGTGTAAGTGGCCTAACGGACCTAACTCTGGCTCCGGTCATCTGTGTTTAATCCTCACAGTATGATAAAACATACTAAATGATGTCTCTAAATTAGTATTATGCAGACAGGGGCATCATGGAATTCCAGCATAGTATAACCCAGTGTAGAAAGAATAAGAAAAACTGTTTGACCATATTTATACACCTGAAATGCATTAAAAAAAAAAAAGCATTGAGCTGAAATGTTGTAAGTTGAAGAACTAACCCAAAATGCCCTTATAATATGCACATACATTAGCACATCTCAGCACTTTGCAGTTGCTACTTATAGAGAGTACTTACGAGCTGGTCTGTGAGTTTTACTACTTGCTTCTGGAGCTTCTGGCATTCTTTAAATTTATCTTTATAGTGGTCAGCTGCCATTTGTAGTCTCAACTTTAAGTCTTCAACTTCTTTCCGAAGTTCTTGTTCCACTCTACTGTTCTCAGAGTCCTATTATTAATAATATGTGAACTGCATTTAGTAGGAAATGGAAAGGACTGTTGTAATTATTAGACAAGACATTAATAAGATAGTTAGAATGTAACTTGACATAACTCTATGTAGGACAAAAGGTCTTCAATGTTTAAACATCTATATATTATTTTATAGTGTTCAATATAGGCACCATTTTAAATCAAGAATGTATAGGACAACACATTAGATCTGTTAAAACAGCCTATGCACAAATCCCATAGTATTACAGTAATCAGACTTTAAGGTCTGTTGTTAAATTCAAGAACATTATACATGTATTCGCACAGGGGTAATGTATGTTATTCTTTTTCATTATAAACATTATAAACATTCTAGCCTATTTAAATGGACATTTGTCAACTTATGTATGCATATATAGAAATGATAAAATAAATAACTGCAAATATGAATGTGTATGTAAACACCAAGGTAACATTTAAAACACTAGCAATATTTACGTAAGTGCGTAGTTTACCTCCTTTTTCATACAAGTAGAAGAGGACACTTGCGGATCTCGCAGGCTAAGCTCAGCCAAAGCAGTGGCAAGTTGCTTCTTCACATACTCTGTCTCAAGGCGAGATGTATGGAGGTCAGCTATAGTTTTATCACGCACATTCACTGCATCACTGAGCTCCTTTGACATAAAAGAGACCTCTTGTTTTTTGGCCTGATGTTCATCCTCACTCTTCCGAAGCTGTTGTTTTAGGAGCACAATGTCCTCCTATGGGGTTGTAAAAACATAGAAATCATGAACATTTGCTACCAGGGAATGGAAATTCTATGATCAATGAAGTATCAAGCAAATCAATCAGACCCACAAACCAAGTCAATGTAGTGTGTAATCATACATAAAAATTCACATGCAGTAGCTATAAGACTATAACTGGACTAAATGAGAAAATGAATTTATTTGTGAATTGTTGGTGAACAATCCTGGAAAAAAAGCATATTTTTCAATATTGACCATAGTACAATTACTCTACGACATTCTGTATCCTCTCCTTACATTCCAAAGTTATAGCACATTAAAATGGATTTAGTGCATAGTGATTGCACCAAGACTACACTATGCATGGTGAAAAGCGATTTCCCATTTGGTGAGACAGAGAGAGAGCACTTAAACTGTGGCACCCTGCTAAATCAGTGTCATGGAAGCGGAGATCACATCACTGTGAAACGAAGCTTCATACAGTTTCAGTTACATTAGTTATAAAAATGAACGCTTGACAGAGGCAGCTGTGGAGGGTCTACATTAAGACTTCTCTGACAAAGACAGAGAATGTTAAGAAGATAGTGAAGAGATGAAGAGGGGCAGTGGCTCAGTGAGTAGCACATCAGTGAGTTCGATTCCCGGGCTAGGCCTCATCTGTGTGTAGTTTAAATGTTCTCCTCCCACATGCTGGTAGGTTAATTTGCTGCGGACTAGCGTGTGTGTGTGTACAAGTGTGCTGGGGACTTTAGTATGTAGCTCCAATAGGGGCAGGGACTGATGTGAATGACTAATGTTCTCTGTTAAAGGCTGCAGACAATTTGTGGCGCTATATAAATATGTTAATAATAAATGCTGATAAAGCTTCTATTAAACATATTCAATATCAACTTCCCCCCAAAACATGGCCCAGTACCAACTGACCTTTACTGTATATAGCCGCAAACTCAAACCATAGTGTCCTGATATATCTCACATGATACAAAGGTTATTGCTTTCTATATGTTTGCTGGTAGGTTAATTTGCTGGTAGGTTAATTTGCTGGGGACTAGCAAATTATGTTTCTTATACATAGATCACAAATGAAATATATACATTTAATTTCCTATATCATAACCCTACATCACTCTCCATTTGTAGGGGTTACATTTAGATCATTGTTAGAATAGGCAGCTTGAAAAAGGTTTCTCCCCCTCCAGTCTTCTTTCCTTTTCCATGTTGTTTGAGAAGTTAAAATATATTTTGCATAATGAAAGGAAACACGGGTAAAATTACCCCACCAATACTGTGGAAATCCATTAATGTTTTACAGGAAACTTTGTGCTCATAATAGTCCCTTTAAAAGGCTAAATATCACTATGTAGAGGGAACAAACAGGGCATCTCATTTACTTTGCCAGGAGATGCTTGTCATAGCACACACAGCGCTCACCTTCTCGGAGGAGTTCTGCATTAGATCCTTACACTGCTTCTCTTTATCAACCAGGCAGAGCTTCACTTTGCTCAATTCCTCTCTGTAGTGTGTAATTAAGTTTTCTTTGCTTGTGTCCATATTTTTTAATGTCTGAATCTCAGTGCGCAGCTTTGTGTTTGCTATTTCAGTATTTTTCATTTGACCCTTTGAAATAAAGCAAAGAAAATGAAAATTTTTCGGAATCATGCTTATTTTCTTTAAAGAGCAAATTGTTCATTGTTAAGCACACAAAATGAACATGGCCAAAAAACGGTGTGCCAGCTTACATAAAGAGCTACATACATATTTTCCACTGAATACCACTTCCAGCTCTATTTTGACTTCCTTAGTCTTAGACATCAACTTAGTCAAATAAGGAATATAAACTGTACTCCAGGGGTATAAGTACCGTATAGGTATAAGTATCTATATAAGGCAGCCTGTAAAGGACTTATGACATGGTAGCTACAGTTGATGCACATAACACTTGATCGTTTGGAATTCTTAACATAGAATTCCCAAAATAAATCCTTGCATCTTCCAGAAACCCAGCAGTTATGTCATGCTCTTAATATATTCATCAGATGTGCTTTAACACGGTACATCACTATGATGTCAATCACAGAAAGTCAGTCAAACATAACATAGTAGTCGACCATAAAGATTTGTAGTAGTTATAAGATTATAATCGCTTGTTTTTACCTTATATAGGTCCTTTTCGTCCTTCTCATTCTTTAAAAGAAACTCCAGTTGATTTTTCTCTAGTGTTACTTTCTTCAGTTTGTCTTTTATGCTTAAAAGAAAATATAATATATATGGTTTTAAGCAATGATAAATCAATATAGGACTGTGTTTTTTAATATACAATTATTAACAGTACACAGTGGAGAAGATAGCCTTTGATATTAAAATATTAAGAATACAGTATACCGAACCACTGACATCACACAAGTTACAATAATGACTATTTTACTGTAAAATATATAAAAGTCAGTTAACTGATAGATTGTTATGGCATTAAGAAAAAAAATGCCTCTGTCAAATATAAAGAAACGATATCTGTTTTTTTTTTAACGAACTGCCATCACATTTTAGACTTTCCTTTGCCCTACAGTACCATATAGCGTTACCAAAGTTCCTATTAGTTTTGCTTTTATAACATGGGTTATTGCTGTAGCAGTGACTAGTAGAAATTGTGTATCTGGGGCCAGAATGAATGAAAAGCTTCTACCTTGCACCATGTACACATTCACGCACACAAACACACCTGTCTAATTCCGTCTCTTTCTCAATGGCTTTCTGTGTCACAGTCATTAGATCCTCCTCAAGTTGCAGTATTTTGGAAGACATTTCTGTGCACGCCTTCTTTACTTCTTCATTCTCTGCCTTTAGGATTTCAGAGGCTTGGAGCAATCCCTGAAAATTCAGAGAGATACAATAAATCATTTATAAATCACTGAAAGGCAGCAATTATGTGGAAAGCCCCACTTCACTGCTATCATAGGAAAGGTCTGGATTGTGTGCTAGTCTGCAGGGTCAGTCCTAGGTATAAAATGGGTACATTTCAGTGGGAAAGATACCAGGTGAAAGTTATAATCAATAACCCTCATCAGTGCACTTTTATCTGATATCATTATGTTTTTCCTGTGGAGAGAGTTGTCATGTTGCAACATAAATGCAAAGGACACAGGATTTCCCAGGAACCGGGGGGGGTTACCAGTACAATGTGTTGATGTTCAACACATCATAGCCTGGCTGTGGAGCAGTTACAACTGCTGCAAGGAAGACTGCATGGATCCAGCAACCAGTGAAGATGCGAATGGTGCGACGGTGATAGGAAAGATTTTGTTCTAACCCTCCCCCCTTCTATTAGCCTAACATTAACCCTTCATCATCCACAGCCTAACCCCAACTGTCCCACTGCTCAACTCGAACCTTCCTCTTCTAGGAGCTCATCCCTGTTCTCTTCCCAGTGTCGGGGTGTAAACATTTCCCTACTGGGAACGGGAAATTTGGCAAAATTTGCCCATTTGCTATAAGTACCCGTTCCCAATAGTAAAAAATCACAACGTAAATCCCTTCAACATCAATCTAGACACAATTCAGATGTCACCATTATCAGTGTCGAAAAGGGGCCTTTGTAACCAGCAGCTGGTTACATGAAAAGATGCCAATGACAGAGATCTTCTATGTGAAAGAATTATGAAGGCATTTAATTGTAGTTATTCCTTTTTGCATTTAGCATCTTGGCCATCAAAATAGGAAATTCATTTTTATGGACTGCATCAAGACTTCCTATTTCTAATTCAATGAGAGTCCCAAGGATTCGTCAGCACGGACATTTGCAGTTTAACCAGTTCAAAACACATGGACAGGTTTCCACAGCCTGGAGATGCATTAACTTTTTAAACTTATGAGCAGTGAAATGTACAGAAAACTGCATGTGTGCACAGACAGAGGAAACACAAAGGGACCACTTGCATACTCAACCTAGCCCCAGTACTAGAAGTGTCATTGTGTTCTGAATAGTGAGCACAGGTGTGTGGCAAGTATAGAAAACTGGTACAATTCACTTGATGGCCAATATCAAGATATGACCCTATAGCATAAATAAAGCAATAATCTGCCCTAAATGAAACTATCTACATCATAGTACAGCTTCTATATAGCATGGCGAACATATATAAAGACTAACATTACTGGATGGCAGAGAGGAACAGTTCCCTGGGGAAGGTGGAAAACAAGGGTCTTTAAGCTTTAAAAAAATAAATAAAAATGAAAAAAAGGGGTAATCTAAAGAGTCACAGGACTGATCCCAAAGATTCAAACACAGCAAATCCAGCGTGAGCAGGTTCAGCATAAGGATCCTTGCAACTATAACCCTTCCCCTTGCTCGCATAGAATTTCAACCCCCCAGTACTGTGCCTTAAAATTCCCAACTTAGCTCGCTTATACTGTGCATTGTAATTAGCCCCACCCACTTGAGTCTGGATAATGTGGATTGCATTCTGATTGGGTAGCACGGATGAGTGCATGCACACAGACAGAAACAACAGATTATTTATGATCCGATCACACAAAAGTCTGGATATGGTCTATTAACCTAAAGCTACAGCCTGCTTCTAATTTTTTAAATCTAATTTTACCAATGAGAACTGTGTTTCTTACACAGTTTTTTTTTTCCAGCATTGTAACGTAGTATTTTTACACATTGGAAATTAAGTATAGGCTTCAGTGAAGTAAATAGAACACTTGGCTCTGCAACACAGCTTTTCCTGCATTGAAAGGTGGATTTTTCTTAAAACATCCTAAAAAACAAAACATAAACCATTTCTGCGTGTTCTCTAGTAAACTTTCCTAAATGTCTTTTGTGGACCATAATTACTACTCAGAGGCGGTTATAAAAATGGTTTAGTACTGTGAAAGAGCCACTTGTAGACACAGAGAACTTAAACTTAAGAGATAATGTACTTGGAAACATCTTGTGTAACCAGGCTGTGTTTGCCACAAACCATAAAAAAAACTTGCTAAAGCTAGTTCCCATTGGTCTGTAAAAATATACAATGCTGTTCCAGCAGTATACTGCCATTAACCTTGGTAAATTTAGACAAAATTCTTATTGCTCCATGAAACGTCAAAGTTAATAGAAAACCAGAGTGAAACATTTAGTTTTCGTCCACAGACTACCAGCTTCATTTTCTAACCCACTGGCATTTTACATCAAACTATATTTTCCATTGGGGTACTAAGACTAGGCGTGTGCTACAAAGTATATAGTATGCTATATATACACATCAGGGGGTCTGTATTGCATTACACTTCATCCACAGCACTAAAACATGAACAGAACAATTTTTACTAGAGGTGATGCAATATGCACTGCAGTAATCAATCTAAGTTCCTAGTAGTTTACAAAACAACTGCATTTGAGCAATATGCAAAATTATATAAAGGTAACAAGGTCAGGTAAGGCATTATATTTACAGTACTTTAAATGAACCACTGATATTAACCTGTAAACAGCAGCAGTTTTGACCTCCCTACTGATCACCAATTCTCGTGCCTGTGTCCAGGACTTCTCCCATTCTGCAACTCTGTACTGGAAAGACCTCCCTTCTTCTGGCAGACTCTCCACCACATTTTCAAGTGCACACTCAAAATGCACCTGTTCAGGCTAGCCTCCCCTCATCCACTTAACATCCTCATGCATCATACACCTATCCCTTCTTCTCCTTCCTTCCCCCTTTCCTCAGCTCACACCAGAAGTCCACTCCCTTCCCCCTCATTATGTCTTCTGTAAGTTCATCCCTCCCACTTAGTGGTCCTTGAGGACAGGGTTGGGGACCCCTGAATTAACACACTAACGGTCCATGTTTTTTAAATCTCTCTGCTGGAGGTGAGCTCATAACTGACAGTTACATTTTGAAAGCTCCACAGGTTATGCAGCGAGACCTACAAAACATGGACTGTTAGTGGTATTTGAGGACAGGGTTGGGGACAAGTGTTAATTCACATAATCAGGGCCCTCCACCCTAGTGTAGTTCCCTCCTCCACCACTCCTCACTTCGTACCCTAATGTCCCCCTCTGCTACCCTTTTACCTTGTCCCCAACTGGTGGCTCCCTCTTATCCTCCCACTGCGCTCTTTTGTACAGTGCTGCAGACACCTTGTGGCACCTTATAAATAAACAATAATAATTAAGAAGAATAATTATACAGATAATTCAGTTAGAAGGTAAGGACAATTAAAGGTCGTCTAAACTTGCCAGTATTGCTGAGTGTCATCCAAAACAAGATTTTGCGTGTGTAAAAAAAAGTCATCTTCTCTGTAATGTAGAACATGGCATACACATCTTACATATGGCCTATAGATTTTGGCAAACTGAGACTAGCAATGAAATTAAGGGGGTTTAGTAAAGAGCTGATAAACATGATAATTGTATTTATTTCTCAAAAAATATGGCAAGATCACTGCAGAAGGGATATCCAGTGCTCTTTATCTTTTCATCTCACCCCTTTTAAAACATCTACCTCACTAACCAACAGGCATTTTATCAGTGCAAACCTACAGTAAATTATAGGTCCTCTCAGTTAAGGGTTATGCCAACCTGTGTATTTATGACGAAGCAGCGCTGTATAAAAAGGATGATATTGTTCACACTCAGGGTAAGTCTGTATTGTGGGCATTACAATTCAAATATGGCCATACTTATAGACAAGATTTTTTCACCCTAAACAGCAATATCTGTAATTTGTGTGTTTAAAAAAAAAAACAAAAAAAACTAATTAATGTTCATTTATAACTCGCTACCTATACTCTCAACTTGCATGCAGTGATATAATAATCTTAGCTCCAAGCTCAACGTTTTCATGCAGGTTCTAAGTAAGGGTTTACAATATGAAGCATGTAATTATCTTCATGTAGAAACCTGGTCTGACGGACTCAGTTACTAGCACAGCTGGCAGCGAAAGGGTCCAAATAACCTGCAGGTTTCAAGAGTTGGAGAACGACACTGGACACCATCCAAGTTAGCTACAGACTATTCAGGTACAATAAAATATAATGAGGGCTGTGTTTACTCATTAATTGTGAAAATCATGCTCTGAGCAACAGTAATTAAGAAAAGCACTTTTACAAGCACCCAGGGGTTGTACAGAGACATATGAAGTAACAAGTTCTTCTTTCCAAACTTGCACTTTAATTTTTTCTGTGCAGAACAAAATAAGAAAACGATGTCATTAAAAGTCTATGAACAATACGGCTGCCTGTGTCCAGGATAAGCAACATGCATTCTAAAGCTCATAGGGAGCTTTATGTCCCAGAATGCACTGTCAGCATATGCCACGCTAGAGACCCTTACTAAAACATAAGTATGCATACTACATGGACAACGGGGAAAGGAGCACAAGGAGTACTTCTGGCTACTACACAAGTAAACGGTTATTGGATTTGTGAACATATAGGTAGAAATGATTCTCTCCATCTTCCTCTTTAGGAAAACGGCAACAGAATTTGCCCACATTGATCTTAGTCTGACAGTTGTCTTGCATCAAGTAACAAAATAAAAAAAAACCACTAACAGTGATCAGTGGCTTTATAATGAAGTTTATTTTACGTATAAAGGCAAAAATAATTATGCCTTTGTTTTATGTTTAAGTGAAGTTTTCAAATAATATTCCTTTAAAGCAAACACATATATAATACTAACAAGTTTACTTAAAGTTCAATTATATTAGTTAGTATTAACTAGCAATAGTGGTATCTTACCAGCTGAACAGGTTAGTTCATTTGAAAATGACACCAATTTACCTAGAGGTTACAGCTTCTCCTGAAAGCTATGAAAATACTTTAATACCCATCTGCCATTACATTCAGTAACACAGATTTTAATTGGAACTGTGAGATTTCCATCGGCAAATTATAACCTTAATTAATGTGAATCAGTACAGAGAACGTTTATGGACAGAATAGACGGAGACTAGAGTAGAACACAAAAAAAATAAGTCATTACTGTGCATCAGAGACTGCGGACGTTGTAAAAGATTACATAAACTTAAGCGGTTGTGACAAAATGACAGTAAATTATGTAAGTAGGTTAAGATTATAACTTCTATTTTGTTGGTGTGTTTAACTCTAAAAAAGACATTCAAAACTGAATCATACACAGAATCCTAACTTGTCTACATAGAAACTTTTTGTATTTTCTCTACCTGTAAAGCTGAACAAAAACAAAGAAATGTATTCTTGTCATGTAACCATTTATATGGCTTAATCTAAATGAGTTTCCGAATTAGGGGATTCCACAGAGTAACTGGTTTTAATTGCAATTTTCTGAATTTAGAAGTACTTAACATTTTGTATTACTGCACAAGTTTGATATTTCTGTAGACAAGCTATGAATGGGGAATGCTATGAAATCTGTTAAATTCGGTCAGTTTTACTTAACATGTAATGCAGAGTGCAAAACGGTTCCATATAGCTAAATACAATATCACACCACTAGAGGGCAATAGAACATTACAAAATATCATGGAAACTCTTAAGACCTCCCCCCTTTCAATAAAATATGATCTTCATTTCCAAGCACAACTTACTAACAATCCAAGTACCTAAAAACCATACAATGATTTCACGATTTCAAACATACAATGTATTCTATATAGTGTGGTGCCCTCTTACATCGCATAAGAAAAAAACAACGACATGTAAAATACATAAATATATCTATATATACATACACACGGAAAATGGAGATTGCTTAAATCAATTTATAAGGTAATATGGAGCAGGTGCTGTAAGGTAAGGGGAATTTATACAAATACACAAAAAGACACCACAGCACTCTTGCAATTACCCATTATATCTGCAGATGTATGTAACAAATTCTCTGACATATATATACACACACACACACTATGCAGGTGCTGTAAGGGGAATTTATACAAATACACAAAAAGACACCACAGCACTCTTGCAATTACCCATTATATCTGCAGATGTATGTAACGTAACAAA
>WWET01001048.1:326889-342354 GCA_011038615.1 Limnodynastes dumerilii
CTCTTCCCCTGGACAACTCACTCTCCAGACTCTCCACCTGTTCTCTCAGCTGGGTCGTCTCTTTCTCCAGTACAGTGGTTATCTTTAGCAATTCCTCCTTTTCTTTCATTGTTTTTTCTATTTTTAACTGAAAATATAAAAGACAATCAAGAGGAATAGTGTTACTGCGCAATATATAGTAACCAGTTTGTAAATTGAGTGCGTGATTTTAAACATGCAGATAAACATTAAACATTGCCATTCTTACTCCATTAAGAAATATCTATTCAAAATTAAACCTATGAATGGACAAGGGACATGTTTTGGACAAAGACGACCATTGTGTCCTATTTACAGGTAGTATTGGAAACCGCCCGCTCTTTGATTGTGCTTACGTTGCAACGTCCAGGTCTGGATCCTCAGATCCAGGCTTCTGTACTGTTTTGTATTTAAAAGGCGGTTCGGGTGCAAGCGCTAGCGTGAGGATGGGTATTCTAATTGTACTATGCATGCAACCCTATATGGACTTTTGAACCTTCACAATTTTAAATGAGTACAGATTGGAAATCTTTGGGTAGAGTCCTGTCCTAAGAACTAAGCACTTGCACTGAAAGCTGGATACAGAAGGGCTCTGATATTAGATATTGAGCGCCGCATGATCGGTAAGCCTGGATATTTCAAACTATATAGGTGGCAGGACCTGGCAAAAATGTTAAACCATTTTAATGGCAAAATAGAGCAACTGTCCAGCCAGGCATTGTGCCAAATTAGTAAAAAATTATAGTAAAAATGTCAACAAGTCAAATTGCACTTACTTAAGTTAAACACAATCTCCTCATAACTCGTAAGTCATTTTTACAAGGTAAGTAAATTTATTACACATAAGAACATTTGAGAAAATAAAGACATACGAGTTAAACTGCTTGCCACCACTTCATCAAACCAGAATGTCAGAAAGATATTTCTCTTGTACATTCTCCATACCAATAGCAAAATACTCACCCTCTCCTAAGAAAAGCCCCACCATAGCAACCGGTTACACTCTCCGGTAAAAAAAAATCTCATTTCCGAAAAAGGGACATCCGAAAGTTCCTTTTTGGATGTCCCTTTTTCGAATACTTACCTATTTAATAAAAAAATTTTTAATGAATGGGTGAGCGTGCTGTTCGGCATACTTCATCCATTCAATTTCGCAATTTGCAATATCCCTCCACCGCTGCTATCGCCGGACCTGGAACAGGTGAGTAAACTTTTTGTGCGGGGTAGGGAGGGTTAGGATCAGGGTCACGATGCGGGAGATGGTGGGTTAGAGTCAGGCTCCAAGTAAGGCAGGGTTAGGGTCAGACTGCCAGGAAGGGAGGATTGGGGTTAGGGTAGTGAGAGGGGAGGGTTAGAATTAGGAAAAAGGAGTGGGGGAGGGGACTATTTTCCTTTTCTCTTTCCATTTCGAAGCACGGAGCTATCGGTGCTCCGTGGATCGATTGCTATGCCTCATCGAGGCATATGCAATCGAAATCCCAGCGAATTCGCAACTGGCTGGGAGGAAATGGCCGTTTCAAAATTCGGCCATTCTAACTGGAGCCCCACACCCAAGTGGGGGAGCTCCATCATAAGTACATCATTCAATAATCCTCACAGAAATCAGTCCAGAGTGCTGAAGAGTCTTTATTCATTTTCACAAACAGATGAAATCTAGAGACTACCATTCACTTTCTAACCAAACCTGCAGACCTGACAGCAGGTGTAGAGACCGGTGGAGGAGAGCCCCATTTCTACAAATGGTTTCCCTTTTACCTCTTCTAAAGAAAAGAAAAGAAATAAACTAGAACTTGTTTGAAATTAAATCCTCAGAAGAAACAGATAGGGGGATGGACTTAAAGGACAGGGCAGTTGGAAGACTTGAGGGGGTGAGGAATGAATGGGATAGGGAAGGAATTTGAGGTTAAACAAGTCGGCACAGCAGATACTGAAGGTCTAGAGGCATCTATAGAGAAATAATAAAGTGGAGTAAATTGGTGCGTGGGAGGGAGGAGTAATTTGTTTAATTCCCTACACATAAAACACCGACGGCTAAAACACCAGACGTGTTAATACGGACACTGAACAAATCCCGTCAATTATAATCCCGACTTGAAATAATAATTTTTATGGTCACCTCTTTTTGCAACGCTTTCTGACTGGACAGGTTAATTGGATAGTTTTAGGGTAAGGTAAGAATTAGCATAAGGGTTGGGGTAAGAGTTCAAGTTATACTCAAGAAAGTCAGAATCTAAATTTTGGGGAATTTTATTTGTTTAACTTTAATGTCCGTATACTAACACATTAGTATTTCTTGCGTCGGGAATTTGTACCGGGCACGATAAGACTCTCTAGGAACCTTGAAATCTTAAAGTTATCCCACACTCATTAATTATTTTTAGGATTTCTAGGACACATATTGAAGCCTACATGTGAGCTACAGATTGCTAGAATTAATTGTTCTTTCCCACTGGAGGTAAATCTGAAGCCAAATTAAGGGACCGCTTAAGGGTTTTTAGGTAGAAATAATCTGGAAAATAGTCAAGTAATTTGAAAGGGGGTCGGGAAGTTTATAGATTTTGGATATACAGTAGTTAAAATATTCTCTATTCTCTAAAATTAGAGTAGGGGGGTTGCACCTTCTGCCTTCATTTTATTTTCAGAATAATAAATAACAAATCTAGACACATAGGAATGTAGGAAAACTACTGTAAATAAATTACTAACATACCTCAAGAAGACCAGCTTTTGTGGTCACAACCAACATATCCGAATGACCTTCATCTTCCATAGTTAATAGTTCATCTACAGGAGAAGTTGCCCGGAACTGGAAAGGTGTACTTGCTCCGCGTATCTCTCCCTTATGTGTCACATAACAGAACTGGTAAAACTCACCATCGTCATTAGGAAGGTAATATCCTAAACAAATAAAAGTACTGATCAGAAATCTAAGACAAGATAAACCAGTATCTGAACTTGAAGTACAAAAATGATGAACCTATTATATATGTATAGTTAATTAATTTATAAGTCCAAATATAACAGCAACCACATGTATAATTTTTCAATATCAAATTAAATTAAAATCTCCACACCAGAGCTAATTTATCCAATAACGGCTCCTTCTCGTAGTGGATGGTTTTTTGTTTTTTTGTGTATTTTGCAATTCTTCCATGCTGTACTGCCCAGGGAAAAAGTGCACACAAACAGGGTGAGCTACTCCATAATAGGAAAACTTGTTACCAATCATTGAAAGTACAGTATGCATGTTCACAAAACTAACACCAAATTGTTAGTTATAATGCTACCGACATATGAAGCTTTTCTTAAGTAACTGAGAAAATGGCCACAACTGCAAATGCATTTGCCTGCGATAATCGGTTTTACATCTATAGGTAAATCACCAACAGAATCAGCCAAAGCCAAATACTTAGACAAGAGCTATTTTCTAATTCATTTTTCAATCCATGGAAAATCATTCAATAAAAAGGTATTTTTAATTACATTTAAGTGACCCAATACCCAACAAAATGTACATTTTAGTCACTAAATTTTCTGACAGGAAACACCCAGCGCTTTAAGTAAATAACATTAACAGAATGTCTGCAAGAAACATATACAGAAGAACTGTATTAAAAATACATTTAAATGAAGTTAACCAGGTTTTAGTAACAGCTAGCGGAAGGAGGGGTGTGTACAGAGAGCCTATAACAAGATTTCTTGCACTACCGTACAATGGAGGAATTTGATGGATTGGTGGAACATGAAGTGGAATTGCTATTCGGGGAACCAGGTACTTTGGATTGTATTAACACAAATATTTATTCTGGAACACAGAAAGCCTCTGTAAACACATTTTTCTTTCTGCATACTTTAGGGCATTTTCACATCAAGTATTCTGCACAATCTTTAGGAACAGGGCACTTTAGAAGCAGTTATTTAAACTGCAGTTTGTCTATCAACAGTGTATCAGAGTGGAGGATAAAATGTTTGGCATGACAAAGTTCAGAACACACCACATTCACAGGCTCTCTAAGAATCACACTGGCCATATGTTTAGTCTGACAGTTGCAGGGCATTAGGTTATTGTATTGGATAATGTACTTACATTTTAATAATATTGGACTGAATCCAGAGTTTGAAGATGAGAGGAAATCAGGTGGTAAGCTACACCTGGGCAAATGCATGTAACATTTCAAGGGGAATCAATTATTATTTATTGCTTACAGGGAGAAAGCTTTTCTATTGCTTACTGCACACAGATACAGAGCAGTTTTATATTGTAACTGTTCTTTAGTCTAGGAAACATTACCTCTCAAATACCGTTTGCAACAGATGGAATTTGCCTCCCTTACAATTCAACATTGGTTTGCCAGAGTGTGCGTCGCTGCTTAGAACAGCCCCTTTTTTAAATAAACCATTCCCTTTTTCCTCTGTTTTGTCAGAGGAGAAGCAATCGATCGACAGAAGACACCGAATGGCGAGTATTAATCTAACCCCAACCCTTATCTTAATCCTTACTTTCCCCTGCCATCACCCTAACAGCCCCGTCCCTGCAGCCTGACCAGAAGATTCCCCTCTCCCTAGCCAAGCTCTAAGACTTCCTTCCCCGCAGCCTAACCCTATGTCTCCCCTTCCCGCAGTCTATCCCTAAGACTCTAGAAAGTCGCACCAACAATTCAAAGGACTTCCTTAAATTTGCCCAACAAAGGATGTGTATCATAAGGGTGCTACTATAGGTACCCAAAAAAAAAGTGCAACAACCAACAAAGAAAAAAGGAACACACAAATAACTGTGTGTTATGTGTACCTTTAATTAGTGCAACTCCTTATACATAAGCTGTTCAAATTCTAAAACTAGATTTTTATTATTACAACCTTTTAAAACAATAAGGACCAAAGAACAGGGCGAAAATGTTCACATATCAAAAAGTGGTAGCAGGGAAATAGCGTGTATAAAGCATACAGACAAAAAGTCCAATGGAGCATCTAGCAAGCAAGACTATCTAACTAATGAGGATTGTTGAAGCAGCTGTCCCTAAAAAGAACAACTAATGGCCTCACGGCTCATGCTTCGCACCACCGTGCATATCTATCCCTACTCTGACTCTTACCTATAAGACACAAACTGCTGCTTGCTCATTCCCAATAGCTACCACACTGAAGGAGCGTGCGGGCGGCTACCGGCCAGTGCACTCGGTCATACAGGCGGCAAGCCACCTCTCCAATGATGCAGCCGACGCACGTTGCGCCCGCTATACGGGCTTCGTCCAAGGCGTGTCGCAGATGCTGCAGATGGGTGTTTTTAAGATCAGAGGAACCAATCAGGAACCTTCAATTACGTCTATGAAAAGTTAAAAATAACTTTTTGATATGTTTTAAAAGGTTGTAATAATAAAAATCTAGTTTTAGAATTTGAACAGCTGTCTTTGCTTATGTATAAGGAGTTGCACTAATTAAAGGTACACATAACACACAGTTATTTGTGTGTTCCTTTTTTCTTTGTTGGTTATCCCTAAGACTCACCTGCCAACAGCCTAACCCTAAGGGCCAGATTTACTAAGCTGCGGCTTTGGAAATGTTGCCATAGCAACCAATCAGATTCTAGCTCTCACGTACCTATTATATACTAGAGAATGTCAGCTAGAATATGATTGGTTGCTCTGGGCATCATCTCCACTTTTCCAAACCTGCAGCTTAGTAAATCTGGCCCTAAGACTCCCTGCCAGCAGCCTAACTGTAGGCCTGCGGCGGTGCGATGGGCGGCGTTTCTGAAGAATGAATGTTTGGATACTTACTCATTCAAAACATTTTTTCTTTTAAATAGCACTATTTTCTAAATAGCGAAAGCCATAAATTAGCTTTCGGCTGCGTCTGTTTCTCAGCGACGACTCTCACCGGTTTTGCCCAGGTGTAGCCTGCCACCTGCCTCCATCTTATTTTCAAACACTGGATCTGGTCCATTGATTGAATAATTAATTTGATACATAGAATTGGATTAAAAATTATAGCTATGTGACCCAGCAGTGGCTTTTTTCACATCTACCAAGCCATTGTTTTTAAGCTTGATCCTTATGTGTAGGCCCTTATTTTGACTACTATTATATAGTATTATTTGTGGGCATGTCTGGGATCAGTTGCTGACAGGGAGAGCTGATCCACAGCAGCCATTTTGGAGACCTTAAGGGGTGTCTCCTAGGTAAGTTGGCTCTCAATTTATAAACATATATATATATGGGACCCAACATTGGGACTCTCATTGTTAGAGTTAGGACCACCATATACAGAAAGGCCTTGACGGTGGCTGGTGGCTTATCTCATATTTGTACAAATATGCGTAACGAACATTTCTGTGTTTTATTTCACAGATAGAAGAGTAGAGTTTGTTACTGGTTTATGGCAGTGTGCTGGGGCTATTTTTCCCTTTGTTTCTGTGGCAAGCAGATTAACCCCCTGCCTTTCATGCACCTGTTTAACATTTATCTAATAAATTGATTGAGCAACTTCAATTCTGGTTTTATTCTGGTTCTACTATTATAAAGGCAATAACACAGTATTGGAAAAATTAATCCCTACACTTTGGAATAATGTTTACAAAATTTCCCTGGGAGTTCTTCATTCTGCTGCCGCAACATATTGTTAAGAGATTCCACTGGTGTAAATTTCTAGCAGACACCACTGGTGTTTCCCCCAGAGAAGATCATAATGCACCACTTTTAATCTAAAAAGAGGTTTTACTTTGTCATAAAAATCTTAAGGTTGATATCCACATCTGCTGTAACCACTAAGACACATGATTTTCACCGTTATATGCTCATTCCATCTGTTATTCAGTGCTATTGGAATTTTTAATGTATTCTGTAATATTATCTTAATCTAAATTGAAAGGTCAAATAGGGTCTAGGGTCGGTATGATTTAAACAACCAAATGTGCAAACTGGATGAGCCGAGAGCTCTTATCTGCCGTCACATTCTGTGTTTCCCATTATCCTTCACCCATTTCTTTCTCTTTCCTTTTATGTGACCTATTTACATCATAAAACAAAATATTGACGTTCATAAGAAAACTGTAGCAAGGATTGATTGTACCTGAAGAATACTACAGAATTTAACTAAATTAATTATTATTATGGCTGAAATTTATTAAAATGTCACGGTCGATGTAAATGTGGCATACACAATGCAAAACGCTCTGTGTGTGCTGGATACATACATACAGAACTTCTATAAAAAGTAACATTCCGTGGTTGAATTACCAAACTGTAAGTTCACACACCAGGGATAGCACTGTATGCCAGGAGCTGGAATCACCCTCATGCTCTACTATGCTGTATTACAAGCCCTTTTATGAATACAACTAGTATCTCGCATGAGGTGTAGGGGAAAGTCTTCTGTCCTGTACACACTAGAATTTTTTAAACAATTAACAATTTTATAGAAGTTTTCAATTGACAATCGACTATGTACACACTAAACACGATTTTAGGTTCAGCCTTCAGTATCTAATCGTTTGACTGGTATTATTAAACAGTTTAAAATGATTTAGCGCTCCTGACCTTACACCATCACATATTTATTTAAAGAAGTTTTAAATGGTGAACAGTGGAGACAGCAATCAGATTTAAACTATTATTTACCAACCGTAGAACCTAACCTATATCCCTGAATATTAAAGTATGCCGTTTTTACTTCTATCAACTTACTATACAGATACCCCATGAGATCTTCAGGGCACAGTCAGCATCCTGGGCTAGATCCAGACCCAAGTGCAAAGTCTGTACGTATGCAGCCCTGAGGCTATGAATATATGGTCTTTCTTATCCTATATTCCGCCCAGAGGAAATAAGTACATTTGCTCCTAATCTCCTCAGTATTGTTTCCGTGCAGAATACTAGGCTGTATGCATAGCCAAGCCCTCACAGTAAAATTAAATTACCTATGCCCACCCACCATGCATATATCTTACACAAATAGGGCCAGCCCCCACACCGACATTGAATTCCACAAAGAACACTGCATCAGACAACCACAATCCAATGCAGAATTACTTGTACAGCGTCCGTAAATCGCCTGTCTTTATTAAGTCCGGATCCAGCCTCCTGACCTTAAATCATCCTGCTCCTATAGGTCTTCTCTGTATCCCCCTTATATATTAGAAAACTACAACGCTCCATTCTAGGCCCTTTGCTATTTTCTATCTGTATTATATTTGTGAAATTTCATCTTTGATGTTCTCTCTTCATCTTAAACATAAACATGGCAATAATAAGAGTAACACACCCTTCAGTGTCAGCTGCAAAAATAGATCCCCACCTATCCCCTCAATGCTATGAAATCACATTAGACTAATTTAAATCAAACTTATAATAAATGAGTGTGCTGTGATCAGCTATTTTACGATTTAAGTAGCACAAACATCATGTCAACAAGATTTGTTTCTTTAGGAAAAGCTACTGTTTTAGTGTTTTGAAAGCATTTATGTGTGTTTGACATTTTACACAGAGCTGCATAATACGCTGCATTTTATATTGAGGAGTAGGGAGGAATTGGAAAGCATAAAGTGTCTCCAGCCAGCCTCACTTTATGGTCTAGTTTACACAGGTGGAAGCATCCAGCTGTTATTGGACATCAGTTCAGGACTGTGCAGGTGAATTATCCAGGGAGATAAAGTACACACAAGACATTACACAGTTATAAGTATATTTTTTTACAATTCTCCAAAGCAAAACATGATAGATAGATAGATAGATAGATAGATAGATAGATAGATAGATAGATAGATAGATAGATAGATAGATAGGCACACATACCTTGAAAAGCCAACACACAGTCATGAGTTGAATCTGCTGCATAATTTTCAGGCATAGGGGACCATAAAAAAGTATAATAGTCTCTGGCAGTGCTCCATCCAACCTTAAATATACAATTTAAAAAAACATTAAGAAAACCAATATAAAAAAACCAACTGCAGGGAAAAAAACAAACAGTTTTTGCTTAGCTTTACTCAGACTTTTCCCACCTGAGAAAATGCTAAATTGTAAAAAGAAACTCCTCTATGAACAAGCACATGTGCACTGTGGAGAACAGAAGAGACAAAAAAAACCCCAAAAATATGATTTTCTGCTGTAGAAATAATACGGCTGCATTGTGTGAGGATGTCCATGTTCACACGAGTATTCACTCATAATGTAAGATAACAGGTCAGTACAACACCATAAAAGGAGAGGGAGGGAAGGGAGGATAGAGGGAAGTCAGCAATCATTAGGTTAAGTGAAGCTTGGAAACATTGAAAGGCAGTAAGTAGGGTATGTATTAACCAAAGGTAGCATAGAGTAGGGGGATAGGGAGAGATAGATCTCTTAGGGGAAGAGATCTATAAGTGCAGGACAGAGAATTGGGAGGGATAATGGAATGAGAACCATGAGATCTATTGCCAGTAGATATCATGTCTCCATGGATGTCAGATGGTAAATATTATTCAGCAACTGCAGGGAGCGTGGAGAAGGGTCCTTCCCACGGTTGGCAATGAGACAGCGAGCTGCTTTTAAGTTTGCATAACCAATTATGAGCACTTGCCCAACCCCTAAATAGGCAAAGCTAACAGGAAGGAGCAGAGGACATTTAGAAAAAGGTAAATTGAGCTCTTGTGAAAGGAGAGTTGCTACTCTGGACCAATAATTAGCAAATTTGAAGCAGTTCCCCCAAATGTAGGAAAGAACCCTCCTTCCCACAACCACACCAACAGGCTTATGGGAGTAGTGCCACATGCAACATAGGTGAGCAGGGACCAGGTACCATCTACACAAGATCTTGTATATATTTTCCTGAGCAAGCCTGGAGGAGGAGACTTTAGGGAGTCTCTCGCGTATCTTGGTCCGCGCAGTACCAAAATATGTTACATGCATTTTACAACCTTTTACAAAACCTAGCACAGCAGTCTACTCATGCTGCACACAAGATCAACAGTAGACAATATGCTTTTTATTAGTATTTTTGCCAGTTACACTTTCCTGGAAACAATTCCTGCATTATATCACTACGTTGTTATTGGTTTTAGAGATACTCTTTTTTGTGAAGTACACATAATAGGTACCTAAACCAAATTTAAGTGTTCAACAATGCAAATTAAAAGCCCATGGAGAGAGGCACAAACCCAAACAATAGCAAGACTTATCTAGAAGAAAGCAAACCTCTGAAGCTGGCAATGAAGACGCTCAGGATACTTATAAGAGAGCAGGCATGCAGATTCCAATCAAAGCAACAGGAATTTCTTTATATCAGTGGGCAATGAAGGTTTTTGTGAGTGGGTGCGTAAACCCAGAATAGCGAAGAGAGGAAAATATATCGGTTACTATGCTTGGGATCCCACGCTAGGCAAAAGAGAAATGGTGAGTGGTTTGTAGCAAGCACCCCAGACTAGGTAGTCCTAAAATGTACACAAATTGACGATGTGGTTATTTCCTTAAATCATTCGAAGGGCCTCATTTACTAAGGTCGATGTTGGCAAAATCATCCAAAGTCCCCAAAGGACTTTAGCTGCCATCATTGTATTTACTAAAGCCAAAGTCCCGGGACTTTGGACTTTTTCACCATCAAATCGACCAACATAGTTCTACCCTCCCAGTCCTGACTATTCTAATGCTGACTAAATTGCCTCTAGTGCGATCCGTGAGGGCTGGAAAAAAAATAAAAATCGCCTCCTGTGTGAGACACTTTCCTAGAAAGCGCCTCACACTTTAATAGAAAAATAAGTAAAAAACATTACATGCATTTTCCTATCATTTATCCTGCCGACGCATATACTACTATAAGGAAAAGCATGGCATGTGTTTGTGGCCATGCTAATCCTTATAGTAGTGTAAGCACCAGCCTGATAAGCGATAGAATCGGTCTGTCACTAGCGGGCCCCGTTTTATAGTAAAAATCACGTCATAAACACTAGAGCGCTCACTAGAGCCCCCTAATGTTTATGACGTCACTTTTTCTATAAGAGGGGGCCCCTAGCAACAGACTGTTCATTAGGAGCGGGGACACCGAGGAGGAAGAAGAATAAGAGGTGCGTTGCGGAAAGGGCCAGAAGAGGCCGAAGACGTGCTGCCAGCACCGGAGGAACATCTGCAAGCAAGGTGACAAGCATCCTCCTGCGACATGGAACGAAGATCTGCAAACGAAGCCGACAATCCAAGTAAGTCATCCCAAGACAGATGACTGCTAAACGGTGAGTCGCGTTGTTTATTTATTATTGTCATACACATTACACATGCAAATACACTTTAGGGGACATTGTAATACGGTGGCCACCATTTTAAACTAGCGCCACAGTAAGGGACATTTTGTACACATTTTATTCTGGGTATTACATGTAGGGTTAGATCATTTAATATTGCAAGGTTTATGTGGGTACTTTGTAATATTCTGTACGGACACAGAACACATTTGTAGGTAGAATTCTATCATTTATCAGGCTGCTGCTTACACTACTATAAGGATTAGCAGGGCCATGCTTTTCCTTATAGTAGTATATGCGTCGGCAGGATAAGTGATAGGAAAATGCATGCCGATTTTGAGATGGAGAATCGTTGTGCGATTCAACATTGACTGCAAAAATTCAGACATAGTAAATGCCACAAATTTTGAAAAAAAATAAAAAATATCGATGCTCAAACCCAGCGATGATGATTGATGTTAATTATCTGTAAATCAGCCGCTATGCGTTTAGTTGTTTAACATTGGTTATGATTCAAAGATACGTAACTAAATGCACTGATTATGATTCTGACAAGTACATTTTTTTTATTGTTTTAAAAACAGCAAGTGCTCTTATTAACACATGTAAACAAAAGTAGCATTACAAATACAACTTAAAAAAAAAAAAAATCATGACATACTTAACAAAACACATAAATGAGTACTGCATGACACTATAAATACAATGATCCACTACATATAGTCTCAGAAACATTTAAAAAATTTTAATAATATAAACAACATTTAATTTAAAAATAAAAAACACATCTATTGATTAAAAACATGCAGCAGGCGTGGCCTCGTGCGTATGTATGCGTATGTTTCCTGTGCGTATGTTAGTTTATGCAAGGCCCTCTTACTTGTGAATCAGTCCTAACTCAGTTGGCACGCCCATACTGTACATTAGTAGCCCATGTGCAGCTCATTTGCATTAAGAGTGTTGCCCTTCTAGCCACACGTGCGGGACTCATTACGTGCTGATGCGTATATCAGTCCTAAGTCAGACGTCCGTGTATGTGAATCAGTCAGCCATGGTTTCCTTGCATATATTTGGGTTCTGGGTATGCGCTGTTTAACTGATCGTAAAAATACGCACAGAGATTTTGGGCCGTATGCAGAGCTCCGACCGCATTGCATATGCGGCCGGAGTTTACCGATATGTGCTGCTGCGCATGCGCAGTAATTTGGTCATGTAATCTACGTTACTTGTTGCAACGTAGATTGCGTATGCGGCCCGGAGCTCTGCAGTTACTCAAGTGTGAATATGGTCCTAGGACCCTAGCAGATCCACGCCACCTAGCATCATATGGCTTTGAAGACTACAAACATTAAATAGATGGTCATTTCTAGCTCATATCCATATATACTCTCCAAAAATCAAGACCTTATATTCCTAAATAAAGACTGTTCTTGCCCACTCAATACTTAATGATGTCACACATGTCTTCTGTCTTCCATTAACACAAATGGAATACTCAAGGAGAATGATCAAGTGATAATCCATGACAGGAAGTCAGAATCACGTTTCTCATGTTGGAATGTCATGGTAAAACAGGAAGGAGCATGAAGCAGACAAAATAGGAAACAAATGTTTAACAGCTTAAAAGTGTTTTCTAGACAGCCAACAAGCGGACCTAAGACTACACATTAGTCAAAGAAAAAAAAACCTTTTAAGACCACTAAGCCCCAAAATATCAATTTTCACATAAGAAACATGGAAGTGAATATACTTGTCAGCCTTACTCTGTGCAGCTTTGTGAATAGGAAAAGATTACCTCAGCAGAAAAGCCATCATTGATAGGCCTAATACAGGCGAAAATCCATACAGATTCAAAAAGCCGAGTGTACACACAAACATTTCAGGAATAAAGAGAATTGCCGCGGTCCTTGTACATGACTATTTCAACCTACACATAGCGGACCAGATTCAGAGATAGAAAACAATAAAGGAAAGTTTCTCCGGGCAAAATCATGTTGCTTTCAGAAGAGTCAGGTTAAACATATTCTTTGCATGCAATAATACAGATCTTTGAAATTGCTTGCTGCATGCGTAAATCTGGCAGTGGGAATGCATTGTGCATGCGCGCAGCAAATGTTACGCATCGCGACTCTGATCATACGTATCTTGTACGTAACTCTGTACAACAGACCATGACAACCCTACGCAAGCCAAATACACGCATTGTGGGAGGAGGGAGGCAATTAAAATGTACAGTATGGGTTTGGTTAGGCACTTACATATGACAAGGCGAAATGTACGACCCGAGATACGCAATAAAAAGTTAAGGCAGGATTCTGAACAAGTAGATCAGCAAAGTTACGTGCGTGCGAGGAGAGTGAATTATACTTGTAGTGCATAACTTAGGTATGTCCTTAGGCATGGATCAGTCGCCTTATTAGTATTATGCTTTTCATAGCATTAAACTGCCAGAGTATTTTTAAAAAATGCTTTGTTTAAAAATAATCAACTACAAAAGTGCAAGAACCAGGATTTCAATAAAGTTTATCAAGTCTATTTTAATCATATGTGTGTTTTGTCTTATATGTTCAATTCAATTATTCTATTCAGCACATACCTGGCTGTGGTGTATACTGATGTTTTCAGTCCAATCAGAGAATAACCATTTATACATAATTAACACTTTGATGTATTTATATTTTTTTATAGCACCGTGTATATACTCTTTTCTACTTGTTTTTTCAGGACAACCATTTTCACAGCCACATCATCATCCAATTTAACAGCAAGACAGAGAAACCAGTTGGACTGCTTTATATACTAAAATCTTCTTGCCGTTTCTTTATAAAATATCTTGGAAGGGGTAAAAAAAAAAAAATAAAAAAAAAGGCTATACAATATACAAAACCTGCATACCTGGGTCTGATTTCTTTTAAGCCTGCAGCGTTTTAATTAATATATAAAGGACATGCAGGGCTGTGTGGAACTAATTACACGATATTTCCAGCCATGCAACTCATTTGCCTTACAGTACAAGCTAACAGTAGCCTTTCTTCCTGTAATTTATTGTTCCCCTTGGGCCATCTTCCAACTAAATGAACACATACCTTCTTTCTTTGGCAGACGCTGCTAAATAACTCCATCGGTACCATTAAACAAAGAGCCACAATAAGCCAAAGTTACTGGCCTGGCATGGGAAACTTGGCTCAGAAAACCAATGCATACTGAACTCAAAACCACCATATTTTTAATATGGCAAAAATGATTACAATAGAAAAATTACAAGACATACTATACTGCATAGTGACATTCTGTATGCTTTCTATATTTCAGAACTAGCACCATTACATTCCTGGGGGTTTAGGACCGCTTACTTACTTCCTTAATAACCTCACAGTTTTCTGAAGAGAAGCCTCATTTATAGCCAGTCTTTGTGCGGATAGGAATTAACAATTTTGAAAAGATTAGAAAGAAGTTGTTTATTAAACTAGCTCAACCTGAAGGCCTCCAAGAAAAACACAGGTTACAAAAACAAATAAAAAAGGCCGCCAAAAACAAGTACATACATTTGCCTCACACAAAACAAAAACAAGAAATATATTGAAGCCTTTTACAGCAATGTGAGAGCATACAAGTTTCAGGTTTGTATATTTTTTACACTGCTGTATTTTAGGAACTGTGTAAAATATACCACTAAACCTAAGAAACAAAAAGGTAATGACTAACAGTATTGGGAATTTAGAGAAAGACCATAGAAATGTGGTAATTCTCTCAAGATTGAGGGCCGGATCTGTAGTAAAGGACCTACAGTGCATGCGTAGTAGGTCCTTTACCCAATCTACGAACCACTTTGGTACATAGATTGGCTCCGGGCAGTCTTTAAAGACTGCTCTGAGGGGTCCATTTATTATAACGCTCATTGTGAGCGTTATTGTTCAGTGCAAGACTCGCTGCACCTCGCAGCGAGTCTTGCAACTGTTTTCAGCTAATTTAATATAACTCACCTGTCCGGCGAGGTCCCACGATGATCTGCGGGACTTTCGCTGGGATCGAGTGAAGCATTAGTTCCCGCGCATGTGCAGTAGTTGTCTTTTGGGACTTAGAAACTTTTGTCCCAAAAGGCAAGTAATACTGCGCATGCGTGGGAATCCGAAGCAGACGCGGCGCCGAGACAGGTAAGAAATCTGTTTATTTTGTATCGTTTTTTTAAAATTATTATTATATTAAAGTATTTTTATTAAAAATGTATTAATTATCTATGT
>WWET01001048.1:353064-368759 GCA_011038615.1 Limnodynastes dumerilii
TAAACCCATCATTTATTCACCTCACATCTGTTGCTTCTTTGGACACCCGGGCAGATCCCACTCAAGATTCACAGTTCGTGACATGTACACTACCGTTTCAAAGTTTGGGGTCACTTAAAAATTTCCGTTTTTTTGAAAAAAAAACAGTTTTTTTTCAATGAAGATAACATTAAATTAATCAGAAATATACTCTATACATTGTTAATGTGGTAAATGATTATACTAGCTGCAAACATCTAGTTTTTAAATTAATATCTACATAAGTGTATAGAGGCCTATTTCCAGCAACTATCACAACAGTGTTCTAATGGTGCATTGTGTTTGCTAATTGCGTTAGAAGACTAATGGATGATTAGAAAACCCTTGTGCAATTATGTTAGCACAACTGAAAATGGGTTTGCTCATTAGATAAGCTATAAAACTGGCCTTCCTTTGAGCTGGTTTAGTATCTGGAGCATCACATTTGTGGGTTCAATTATACTCTCAAAATGGCCAGGAAAAGAGAACTTTCATGTGAAACTCGACAGTCTATTCTTAGAAATGAAGGATATTTCATGCAAGAAATTGCCAAGAAACTGAACATTTCCTACAACAGTGTGTACTATTCCCTTCAGAGAACAGCACAAACAGGCTCTAACCAGAGTAGAAAAAGAAGTGGGAGGCCCCGGTGCACAACTGAGCAAGAAGACAAGTACATTAGAGTCTCTAGTTTGAGAAATAGACACCTCACAGGTCCCCAACTGGCAGCTTCATTAAATGGTACCTGCAAACGCCAGTGTCAACGTCTACAGTGAAGACACGACTCCGGGATTCTGGCCTTCTAGGCAGAGTGGCAAAGAAAAAGCCATATCTGTGACTGGCCAATAAAAGGAAAATATTAATATGTGCAAAAGAACACAGACATTGGACAGAGGAAGATTGGAAAAAAGTGTTATGGAGATACAAATTAAAATTTGAGGTGTTTGGATCACATAGCAGAACATTTGTGAGACACAGAACAAGTGAAAAGATGCTGGAAGAGTGTCTGACACAATCTGTCAAGCATGGTGGAGGTAATGTGATGGTCTGTGGCTGTTTTGGTTCTGGTAAAGTGGGAGATTTGTACAAGGTAAAAGGGATTTTGAATAAGGAAAGCTATCACTCTATTTTGCAATGCCATGTCATACCCTGTGGACAGCGCTTGATTGGAGCCAATTTCATCCTCCAACAGGACAATGACCCAAAGCACCCCTCCAAATTATGCAAGAATTATTTAGGGATAAAGCAGGCAGCTGGTATTCTGTCTGTAATGGAGTGGCCGGCGCAGTCACCAGATCTCAACCTCATTGAGCTGTTGTGAGTGCAGCTTGACCATATGATACGTAAGAAGTGCCCATCAAGCTAATCCAACTTGTGGGAGGTGCTTCAGGAAGCGTGGGGTGAAATTTCTTCACCTCACCAAATTAACAGCTAGAATGCTAAAGGTCTGTAATGCTGTAATTGCTGCAAAAGGAGCATTCTTTGACGAAAGCAAAGTTTGAAGGACAAAATTATTATTTCAAATAAAAATCATTATTTCTAACCTTGACTATATGTTCTATTCATTTTGCAAATCATTTGATAAATAAAAGTCGGTTTTCATGTAAAACACAAAATTGTCTAGGTGACCCCAAACTTTTGAACGGTAGTGTATATAATATATATATATATATATATATTTCTTAATTTTTATTTTTTCACACTGGCGCATTTTTTGTTCTGTCGTCTGCAAAAATTTGTGGAGCCCTGTAAAAAGTTGATTTATGTGTGGTGCTAAGAGTTTGTTTCATTGATTTAATACAATTAGAAGGCAAATTTATTTTTGCTGTGCTTTTCTGCTAAAATATAGAAGCCCCTATAATAACAACTTCATTGTGCTATTCCCAGTGCTCCTATAGCAATCAGAGAAGCCCAGTAAAATTATAATTCCATAAATGAATCATATCCCATCTTTAAAATATTGTGGATAAGACCTTAACCTGGAGGACTTAGTGGACCTGATTCACACTTCAGAATCTTCTCAAAAATAAGAACTTAAAGTTACTCCTGGGCAAAACCATGTTGTTTTCAGGGGGAGTCAAGTTAATTGTATTCTTTGCATGCAGGAATACATCTTTGAATTGCTTATTGAAAACAGATACTGATCAGCTTTACTATTACACTGTTATTTAGACTTGGACTGGGAAATATCACCTCTCAACACTTGTACTGTTTGTAACAGATGAAATATGACTCCCCCTGCAATCACCATGGTTTAGCCCAGGAGTGACTTTAAGTTCTTATTTTAAGAAGATTCTTAAGTGTGAATCAGGTCCAGTATGACAGAATGGTGGGCATTTTGGGATGTCATTAGAAAATCTGTAAACATCTTTGGGTCATGTCTTATCCATATTTTCATTGAACATTTAACATTAAAATACCATATGCTTTCTCTGAACATAGAAAACATGAATTTCTGCCAGTTGTGTTTCCTGTTACAGACTATCTCCTTGTATGCGTTCTTTGGATTCAATTTGCAACACTTAATTAGAATTGATGAGGAGAGCTGCTCAGCGCCTGCCAAGTCTTCTAAGCCTCTGTGAGGGAGATTGATGATTGATTCCAAGCTTTTCATTGGAATGTCTCAGACTGTAGGTGTGTGCGAAGCATTGTGTGTGTGCTTGTTTGTGAGACAGGCACGCAACATTCCTAAGGTGTTAAAATTGGCAAACAAGCTTTTCAATTGCATTAAAGCAGCAATGCTGTTCTTTCATTGTTGGATCACTGTATTGAATTGTGCTAAAATTATGTCTGGTAATGTTTTGGGTCGTTTTCTTTTGCCAGTTATGAAACAGCAACTCTTTAGCTGTTATGGGCCCTCCAGATGTTACGCTAGGGTTACGATACTAACCCTAGCGTACAAACAATCGGACGAAACTTTCTTCCACTAAAGCGGGCGAGGGGGAAGCATGCAAAGTGTACAGTGTGGGAAGGGGCTCCCACACTGCTGCGGATCAGCAGTCGGGTTAATGCAGGCTTATGGCAACGTAAACTGCCATAATTCCGCACGAGAGAGGGGAGTGACAATGGGTGTGCACTCCCCTTTATGTGTTTTATGCACTTTCATCAACACTTATCAGAGGACAGTACAGACCCCAGCACCTACAAAAAATGTCTGGGGGTTTGGATCCAGTCCTAAGTTAGAGTATGGCATCGGAATACACCTGGATACAGCGAACATGCAATTACTGATCTCAACGCATCAAAGTTAGAAGTCTGGATCAGGTCCTTCGTCATAAATAGTAGATGAACTTGCTATCAGGCTATATACTTCTAGATAATAGGGGCCCGGATTCACAACTAATAAACTCCTAATGATAATCTCCTTTGTGGAGTCTGCCGTACGGGATATAAGAGTAAGGATGAATTCTGTATGGTATGCTTAAGATAGACAATTGTGTGGGATAACTGCTATGATCATTGCAAACATTGCTGTTCTGATTCATTGCTGTTCATTCATGATTAGCAACCAGAAAGCTCAGCTGCAGCATCAGGCACAGCTTAGTCCTTGCGCTATACTGGGGGTTCACATACAAAGAGAACCTGCATGGGCTCATTTTTTTTATTGTCGCCTGGATATAATCTCCTTGATGGTTTGTAGAGCTTTCATACTGTTGGTGTGTCATGCTGTTCCTAAACCCTTGTGGTATCATTGCATTTTTGCTTTATTGAAATCTTTGTTTCTAAAGCTGGGCACGCACTCTCCTGATTTTACAAATGTCACAACTAACGAAACAATGGGCCGGATCCAAACCCTGTGGCTACACCCTCATCCCCGATCTCCTCCGTGCAGAAGGCATGTAACAAGGACTGCACTCAAGCCCTTACTCTACAATTGAAATGCCTATGTGAGTGGGCCAGCCCCTCGTGCGGACACTGCATGGAACTCAGCATCGGGAAGCACAGTACAAGTTTACAGAGGACTTCCGCACCTGGCATATATAAGTTACCTATATTAATTAAGTCCGGATCCAGACCAATATTTTTGTTCATTATTTAAGACTATACTGACTGCAGATCCTATTTTACCCATAATTTAGTTTGTCATTTAGTAAAACCTTAGATTTATCCAAAGCATGCTTTTTTCCATCAATATATTTTTATTGAATATTATAACATATAATAGGGGGGACAATGTATTATAGTATCACATAAATCATCAATACAATCTTTTTTGAGTTAACATACAGATGCAGCCATATAGAAATATAGGTCACAGACCCTTTATCACACAGCATTTATCAACATGGCCTTTATTGAGTTACAGGTGGTCTAAGAAGAGTGTCTAGTTGTAGATGACCCCAATGAGTCTGTAGGAGTTTTTTGTCTGGCTTCATCTGCAATATAGTTGGACCAAGCCAGCCATTGAAACGAGAGAGTTTGCTGATACTTCATATTTCACACTCAGGCTCTCCATAGTACAACTAAAGGTAGTTTTGGTGATAATATTTGGGAGAGATGGATGCTCAGAGTCGTTCCATGTTTGTGCTATAGCGGCCCTAGTTGCACTTAGTATATGGCCCAGGACATAATATTTCTCTCTGGGAATAGAGAGAGGAAAAAAATGGAGAAGGGCCACTTCTGATATTGGGACAATGTTGTTTTTCAGAACTCGTGAAGCCAGAGTCCAGAGGGGTTAAATTTTAGAACAATCCCAAAAAGCATGAAATATGTCTCCCTTCAACCACAATTATAAAGCTATTGGTATTCTTAAGAGCAATGGGCTTTATAATAATTCATTAACTCTACTCTGCTGTAATCCAGCATTCATTTCCTCCCTTGCTTGTAGCTTACCCTGGCGTATTCATGGGGCCAGATTTACTAAACTGCGGGACAGCAAAAATGGAGATGTTGCCCATAGCAACCAATCAGATTCTAGCTAACCATTTCTAGTATGTAATAGGAAAGTGAGAGACAATCTGATTGGTTGCTGTGCAATGTCTCCACTTTTTCTTTCCTGCAGCTTAGTGAATTTGGCCATTGGTGTTAAAAATGCCCTGATAGTAACCTAGCTGATATACAATATATGTTAGAAACCTCAAGCCCTCACAGATTATTCTGTATATTTCCCAGCTGTAGAAAACATCCTGTTCCTCAGTTTTGCAATTACTGTTTCATTCTGTAACCAGTATTAGTCATAGTGTGATACAAATGATCTCAGTGCATGTGGGAATCTCTAGGTTATGCCTCAGCGTTATTCTGGGAAATTGGACAGTTGTTGCCTATGAGAATAAACATCTTATAGATATAATAATACATTTGACTAGGAGAAAAAAAAACATTATAATAACAATGACAGTAGCTTGTAATATCATTATAAATAAAAAAAAATAATAATAAAAAAAGTAATAACCTATAACATTTACAATGCCTTTTGTTTTCTCTTTTATTGGGATTAAGGGAGTAGGGTTGGGATTTCATTGCTCTGAAAACACACAATTTCATTTCTCTTTTTTTCAACTTTTATTAGGCTAAACATGATAGAAAAATAATATCAGAAATCCTTGCATAGCAGGCTCTATTGAAATGCTGTTAGGAATCATTATTCATTTAGAGTTTTGAAACCTAAAGCCAGATACAGTATAAAGCAACAAAGCAGTACCGCATGTACGTAATCTACATAAGGAAAAGCTAGATAGCGTAAAATAGTTACTACGCATGCGTAGTACCTCTGATTGTAAAACTAGGTACGGAAGTAAAAAAAAATCTTTGTTGTTTGCAATGTCATATTATGCTGGCAAACGCAGCTATTTGGAAAACAGGCTGCAGTTAGATAACGGGAGTGTAAAGAAACCTGCCTGGTTTCAGTACAAGCCAACTCTGTGATCGCTAATTAGATTTGAACCCAAGGGCAATAGCATGAAAAAAATCTACCTAGGGCAATACAGAATGGAGTGGACAACCAAGATGGAAGAGTTATTGGAACTAATAAGTTTTGGAGATTGTAAATTGGATTTTTTTAATGGACCAAGCAATATAAATATTTCTGCTTGTACATATGGTACCAGATTCAGAGTTTGCACAAAAGCTTTTTTAATGCTACATCAATTACTTCATTACTTTAGCAATGAATGGTTCTTCAGAAACTCTTCAGGTTTAAATATTTATACTTATTTTTGCTATTTTGGTTTTACTACTTATTATAATCAAGTATTCTTATTTATTAACAGGTTCTTACTTAGTGCCCTTATATTACATAAGGCTCTTCTATTTTAAATATTATTATAACATGAAAGGGTGGTAGCAAACAGACTGGGTGAGTGACTTATTATAAAGACTTCTAAACCTATTCCAGACGTGTTTCATTCAGTTGTGGAGATATCACACGGCTACCAAACTTTTTAAACTATATTATTATTATTTTTTTATTCAAGCATCTATTTTAAAGCATTTAACTGGTTTTATACAAAGAGACAACAGATCATTGTTTGACAAATGCATTGCAATAAGTTTTATTAATTGTCTGTACACTCCAAAAAGGCTAATCTTTTACACTCCAAAAAGCCAAAATGCTTTCTTTGCTGTTTTCTATTCGTTTAAACTGTAACACCAAACTGATAAGTCTGTCACATGTCTCTGCCTTTAAACTAAGGGGGGAATGTGTGGGTTCTCCATTCCAGGAGGGAAAGCCAGGACAAATATAATAAAGGCTATAGTTTAATTTTATTCAATAATCTGGAGATAAAGATACCGAATCCATACATCCATTTCTCACTGTGCTTGGAGATTCGATCTCAACAGCATGGACAGGACGCCAGACCCCCAGTGGATCCACCTGTTGATGCAAGTGAGGGAGGGCAGCTCTCACTCACAGGACTTTACACAAAGTGATCCTTAGGATGTCAAAGGATCTAAAGTCAAGACGCAAGAGAAGTCTGCATAGTAAGGCAAGTATTAGGCATACCAACACTGTACAATTTCATTCCATCCCAGTAGCTTTCACATCAGAAACACATCCCAACTCCAATCAGAAGCCTACTATCCGTATCCTAAATCCGTACTAAAATTGAGGCAAAATGCGGATGTTTTTCACGAAACACCCCCCAACACAAGAGTGACTGACATTTGGTATACTTTTTGTCCGTTAAAAAAGTATAGTGCATATTGTAAATGCATCTTTATTTTGTTCAATTTAAATTGAAAATTAATTTAAGTAACTTTTGTTTTTTTTGTATTGTAGGACCAGATTAAAACCATGTTGAATTGTAGGGGAGGCAAATTTCATCAGAGTTGTGTTCTGTCTAGTGTAATAACAGTTTTTAAAGGAAAGCTGGTCAGTATCTGTGCGCAATAAGCAAAAAAATGTATTCTTCCTGCATGCACAGAATAAAATATATTTGACTTCTCTGAAATTCAACATGGCTTTGCCCAGATGAAACCTTCCACCTGAATTCCTCTTATTTTCCTTTTACACTGGATCCGGTCCATAGTCCCTTTCTTATCTATTTACATAATTGACAAATAAATATATGAATAAACATGATGATATTTTCCTCCCACATATATAATAAAACTATAAAGCAATATTGTGAAAAACCATTATAGTGGCATAAACAATCTACTAGTACATTAATGGCTCAGTGATTTAAAATAGTGCTAAGCAGGAACGCCATCGGGGGGGGGCAGCCAGGACTAGGGTCCCGGGCTCGGAGCTGATGGGGGCGTGCCGAAAAAGCTGGCCAATGCACAGGGAAGAATTTCCCTGCGCACCAGTCCGCTGTTAAAGCAGATCCGCGGCACCTTACCCCTATGTGATGTCACCAATGACGTCAGATGAGATGGGCCCTGCAGCTGTGTCCCAGGCCATACATTCTGAAGGCTGCCCTGATGCCAGGCCCTACACACTACACATACTTTCAAGAAATCTAGGACCGAATTCACATTTAAGTTGCTCCGGCTTCTTAAATGTGGCCTTTAATGAAATTACCTACTATGCATGAGTAGCAGGTCATTTACGCAATCTACGCACCATTTAGGTACGTATATTGACTATGTGTAGTCTTTAAAGACCGCACGTAGTTATTTAAGAAGAAGGAGGTATACCACGGCAGCCTCAGTCCTTTCTGAAGAAGAGTTGGTGGGGGTAGGGCATGGGAAAGGGATCTCTGGGCCGTATTCACACCTAAGAAGCTTCTACTTAGGTGTGTGCGTATATTTACGAAATGACCTACTACGCAAGTTTAGTTAGAAAGAGGCGTCCTAATGCCTCCTCGGGGAGTGTTTAGGTACAAGTGGGAGGGGGAGGGATTTAGATTAGCCGGTTAGGGCGGGGAGAGGCAATGTCCGTGCGTAGTTTCCCTCTTAAGAAGGAGACTACACACAGTAAGATAAGGTAGCCCTATGGCACTCGTGCCATAAGGTACCTAAGAACGGGGGGGCGGGTTAGGGGCCAAGACAGGTGAGTTAGGTGCAGATAGCAGTATTATATTTAAGCTATTACCATAATCTAGCTGTATAAAAGACATTCTGCTCTTCACGTTATACGCATGTGTAGTAGCGTCCACACATTGGGACGCTAATTTACATGTCCAATGGTGAGGGGAAGAAAAAACTTTAAAAAACCACACACACATCCCCCTCCCCCTGTGAGTCCCTTATACTTACCTTTAGCGGCGGCAGGACCTTCCGCAGGCTGCCGCCCACTCCTGCCTACACTGAAGAAGTTCTTGCCACATCCAAGATGTCCTTAGGAAAGACCTGGCTGCCATCTTGGATGTGGCAGGAACTTCCAGAATGCAGAGGTAAGGTGGAGATGGCGGCAGGAGGTCCCTTGTCTGCTACCTAACAACAGGGACAGGCTGTTGCTAGGTAGCAGAGGAGGTCCTTGCCACCGCCATCTTAAGAATACTGGGGGGATGGAGACACATGGTGGGGGATACTGGGGGAGGGGGCTGGAGACATGATGGTGGACCCGGGGGGCTGGAGATATGATGGGGATACTGGGGGGGAGAAATTAATGTCCAATATTTTTCACATCTTTATGACAGGTTTTAGATGACTAGTAAATGTATAAACAGACAATTTCCAACTGTGTACTATAGTTCTCATGCTTAACTTCTAGCTTGTTTGACAATATAAAAAAGTAACCACACTTGGTCAGCATTCATCCTTCATCTGCTTTCATCCATTTTACTTGTCACTACTAGCGAGACAGCTTAATGTATGGTAAAAAGCACATTACATTCATTGTGCTATGATGACATGTACTTTACTGTTATGTAAAATGTTTATCATTCTGTACCTATTCAGTCAATATTATTATTGTCAGGGATTTGTACATAGCACTTGAGTGCTGAGAAAGAATATTCTGAGCTGTGACAGATATGAAAGGATGCTACTGAGAGTCTGAGGGCTTTGTAGATAAGTGAGAGGCATTTGGATTGGATTCTTAAGGAGAAGGGAAGCAGGTGATGGGATTGTCAGTGATGTGGTGGGAGCAGATATATACAGCAGGCAAAATAGAGAATATGGGTAAGTTGTAGGAGGTTTTAACAAAAGAGGTGGGAGATGGAGAGAATAGATAGAGACAATAGTGTGCCTCAATCCTGGTTAGAAAAAGTGTATATTGATAAATCATATTTTATTGTGTAGTATTAATGACATCCATATGATGTCATATGAATATGTAAAGCACACATTTTTTTTGACTTTCACATAAAATTTCTGATTTATTAATAAATAACAGGACCGGATCCAGACTTCCGCAAAGAGGGCGGAGTTCTGATGTCTAGGATGCTTATGCAGCACACTTGCAATTCAGCACCTGTGGCATATCATAGTGGGGGCGGGAATATGCTGTCAGGTATGGACTCTATATATAGCTGATTGAGACTCCAATATAATGTTTTTTTCCGGTAGATACTGATAATCAGGCAGTGTGGATAAGATCTTGTGCCGTACATATAAATGGTGCAAGAATGACAACAGAAGCAGCTGGCTTGCGGGAGAACATACAACGGTACTCACTATTCGGTTGGGATGGCTCTGACTCCAATGGCAGTTATCAATGCCATACTCACGACTGGAGCCCTTTTAATGTTCCTTGGTGAGCCTGATACACGGAGGTCTTTGTACCTCCCTCCGGACGCCGCTCTGGCCGACCACGGCGGGATAGGTCCCGTGCAAGCAGATCTCTACAGAGGCTGACTGTATTTCCTCTTTTTTCAAACAGACAAATCGGTGAGGGAGCTCCCTTACTTGGCGTGATATGTTGCCCAGAGTATCCCTAGTATTTCGGCAGTATAGATATGCCAGGGAAAGAAGGAAATAAACGCTGTGTGTATGGTGCTTTTTCCTTGGCAGCATAAGTCACACTTGCTATGAACTAGAGAGGGGAGTGTTGGAGAGCTACCTCTCTCGTGCGGACTGACAGATCCAAGGGTCTACTATCTGTAAATAATTCAAGCACTCCTACAACAGAAAATTATGGGCCCCCTGCCACCCAACCATCATGAGTTTTCTTCTTTCCACCCTATGACAAGTGTCGAAATTCACTCCCTAATAATATCCTCACCACCCTCAACCTGTCCTGTGGACCCCATTCCCTCACACGTCAAACACCTCTCTCCCACTGCCTGCTCCCATCTAGCCCACCTTTTCAACCTTTTGTTCTCGTCTGGAATCTTTCCTTCCTCTTTCAACCATGCCCTTGCATCTCCTATTCTCAAAAACCTAGTCTGGACCCTACATCACCCTCCAACTACTAACTTATATCCCTTTTCCCCTTCGCATCCAAACTCCTTGAGTGCTTAGTCTACAAACATCTCATCAGCTACTTCACTGACAACTCTCTCCTGGACCCCCTCCAATCTGCTTTCCGGTCTTTCATTCCACTGAGACTTCCACTTTACCTCCCCCTAGGTTTCCCCCCACCCCTTCACCATAACCATTGGTGATACCTCTGCCTCATCTTTGCAAAGATAAAGTAAATACCCGCACCAATTCTATAGTTGTAAAGCACAGGGTTAAAGAAATTATTAGCTACTTTTAATAATAAGCCATTTATGACCCTGGGTGCTACTTGAATTTCAAAAAGTATACATACAAAATTAGTAGAAAGCTAAATTCTAAACTTGCACTCAAAAACGAGTCCAACCATATGAAGTAAAAGGGCAATTCTAAAAGTACAAACTTTATTAGATCTAATAAAGTTTGTATTTTTATAATTGCCATATTACTTCAAATGGTTGGACTAGTTTTTGAGTGCATGTTTAGAATTTCGTTTTGTATGTATACCTCTGCCTTATCCCCTCAAGTTCGCTGCCTAGGTGTCATTCTTGACTCATCACTTTCCTTTATACCTCACATCCATGCCCTATCTTATTCTTGCCGTTTCCACCTACGCAACATAGCACACATTGGTCCCTTCCTCACCAATGAAGCTACCAAAACCCTCATCCACTCTCTAGTCATATCACATCTCAACTACTGTAACCTCCTCTTCATTGGTCTCCCGCTCACCTGTCTTGCCCCCCTTCAATCTATGTTCAATACTGCTTCCAGGCTCATCTTCCTCTCATGCCGCTCTACCTTGGCCTCTCCTTTATGTTAAACCCTCCACTGGCTTCCTGTCTAATTTAGATCTCTCTTTAAACTCCTTACCCTCACCTTTAAGGCCATTTCTTCATCCACTGCTCTCTACATCTCTTCCCTTATCACCATGCACACCTCTCCATGCTGCTAACAACTGCTGTCTGACTTCCCTAATGATCAACACTTCTCACGCCCATGCCCAGGACTTCTCCTTTGCTGCACCTCTGCATTTGAATGACCTCCCAGCTTCAGTTAGACTTTCCCCCACATTGCTGGTCTTAAAGCGCTCACTTAAAACGCACCTGTTCAGGCTAGCCTGCCCCTCCTCCACTTAACATCCTCACTACATCCTACATCTATCCCTTTTTCTCATTCCTTCCCCCTCTCCTCCTCTCACACCAGCAGTCCACTTCCTTCCCCCTCTGTAAGTTCATCCCTCCCACTTGTGTGTTAGTTCACATGCACATCAAATCACACACAGAAGCAGGAGTGGAGCGCCAGCCGGAAGCTCCTATTCACAGACCGTACGACAGCTCACACGACTCGGTATCGATGTCGATGCATCAACAAAACGCGTAGGGTACACACCCACTCGCCCCTCTCAACTGAGTGAACACAGAGCACTGTGCAGGACTTTTCAACCAAAGGCTTGTCTCTGGCTTAGGACCAAATATGGGATACAGAGTCGTGTGAGCTGCCGTACGGTCTGTGAATAGAAGCTGCCGCTCCACTCCTGCTGCTGTGTGTGATTTGATGTGCTGTGAACAAAGCTATTATCCAGTACTTACCTTTCTATTTGTTCTTTTGTTCTGGCGATGTTTTTTAATAAATAATACACAATGAAGTGCCCCCTTCTCTTCTAATATATATATATATATATTTTTTTTTTTATTTACATAAACTTGCTGGCTGAGTATTCCAGTAGTCTCCCTATATATACGCCTCACCTCAAGTCCCACCCATCCCTAGTAACACTAGAAATTAGAGTATTGATATGCAGGGGGTGGGACTTGTGGCCATGATTTGCGTTAGCTCAAGCGGTTTGTGGGAGATTTCCCGGAATTTCAGAAACCCTGAGATAATAATAATTGCTTGTACATAATGGCTAAACCAAGCCATTACTGAACTATTACCATTCCTCCCCCCTCCTACCCTGGGTACACCATGTACACAGAACACCTTGTCCCGCTGATGCAATGATTACAATTATGGAAGTCACTCTGGAGCCTCAGGATTCAGATCTGTAACGAAAGTTTATTGTGTTCACATATGCACATGTAAAATGTGGAAAACAATCATAGAAACATAGAAAGTGACGGCAGATAAGAGCCAAATGGCCCATCTAGTCTGCCCATTTGTTTATTCAAAACTATACTGACCCTAGACCCTGTTTACCCACAATTTAGTTTACAATTTAGGATATACGTATATTTATCCCAAGCATGTTTAAACTGTTCTACTGTATTGGCCTCAACCACCTCAGATGGGAGAATATTCCACTTATCTATCACCCTTTCAGTGAAGTAATTTTTCTGCACATTTCCTCTGAATCTACTACCCTCCAGTTTATATTCTATTGTGTTCTATTACACCGTTTCTTTTGAAAAATGGTACCCTCCTCTAGCTGGTCACAACCCTTGATGTATTTGAAAGCTGCTATCATGTCCCCCCTCATCCTTCTCTGCTCCAAGCTATACATGTTTAATTCCCCTTTCTTGGTATGATTTTTTTTACAAAGGCCATGGACCATTTTAGTTGCTCTACTTTGCGCAGTCTCTAATGTATTTATGTCTTTCCGGAGATATGGCCTCCAGAACTGAACACAGTATTGTAGGTGAGGTCGTACCAATGATCTATATAGGGGCAGCACTACTTCCATCTTTCTGCTACTAATTCCTCTCCCTATGCAACCAAGCATCTGACTTGCCTTTCTAATTGCTTTGTTACATTGCTTGGCTACTTTTAAGTCACTGGAAATAGTGACTCCTACATCCCTTTCCTCCTCGGTAGATTCTAATGTAATGCCATTAAACGATATATTGAGACTTTGGGTTTTTGTGCCCCAAGTGCATGATTTTGCATTTTTTGGCATTAAACTGCAGTTGCCACAATCATTCTACTTTATTCTGTATCTGGTTCAATATATTCATTTAACACAGTGTTCATAGTGGGGCAATTGCACTACTTGTTCTAGTGTGGTGTGATAAGCGATGTTGCCTGTCAGTTAATTGTATGTATTAAGTAAACTATAGTAGATAAAGGTGTAGAATATAAACACTAGTGTACAGTCTTATAAAGCTGGGTACACAATATAAAATCATGGTGTATGCAGTCTTCTTCTCCATAGCAGAGCCAAATAAGTGTGCTATAATGGCTTTAGTCTGACATAACCCAAATCCCTCTAATATAAAGAACATCAGATACCCCTCTGTCCTGCAGTCCTCCTTGATCCCCCTGAATAATAACATAAATAGACTGCTGGACAGGAGTTTGTATAATATGATGCTAACAAGACGCTGTATGTTGCAGCAGCTGAGCCTCCTCTGTTGCTGTATATAAATAATGCCATGTACCAGCTGTCTCCATGGCGCCGCTCTTTTCTTCCAATCTCAGCCAATCAGCTGTACAAAGAGCCGGACACCTCCCCATTATGGTATAGCTGGAGGCCCGTGACAGCCTGACATCTCCCCCTCCTCTCATTGGCCGCGCTCGCTGATCTTTGCACACTATTGGTCGCAAGGGCTGTCAGTTATATGGCATCCCGGCGTCACTGAGGGCGTCTAAACAAGGATCCTAGAATTGGAGGTCAGCAGGGAGGAGGAAGAAGCATGGCAGCTCTGATCAGGAAGTCTTGCAGTGCTCTGCACAGCTCTGTCAGCAGGCATGCACGCTTTGCAGTGGGTAAGCCTCGGCCCGTGCAGGGGAGATTGCGCTCATCACACTCCTTGTGTTACACATATAGAATATGCCATATAGAATGGCCACTATAACTGTGTAATGCAAAACAAATGCTCTTTATGAGCTACTCTGCCATTGTATATGTTCTCTTATCGTAATACTTCCCATTCCGTCCTTGTTATGTGTTAGTGTGTTGTAAGGTACATAATCATCGTTTTCATTTACATCTTCTACTATGTTTCCAGTAACTTCAACTTCTGTACATTTGAGGTGATCATTCATATGTGACTTCCATATGCCCTCTGTTTAAGTGTATAGAACAAGACTATGCACAAGTCCCATAAAGTCACGTTCACTTTACACCCAATCATAAGCATTTATTACAGTTGCAAGACACTTTAATTTTAATATGTGCTTGCTTGCTATTTGTAATTAAAAAGTAAAAGAAAACCCTGCACTTCACTCTCATAGTGTCATTTATTATTTAAGAATAATAATGAACCTATATATTAAGCACTGTTTAAAAGAGAATATTTATGTTGCTAATAGTTTTTCTATAATAATTTTATTATAGAACAATTATTAAACTACATAGTTTGAGTACATCAGTGATGACCCTAGCCCTTTATGTTGCCCTTTGATTTGTAACCTGAGGTCCTTCTATGTTGATTTCAAATTCATTTTTTATTTGTTAAAGCTGTGAACACTTGTGAGTGATGCCTCCTGATATGGCATTAGCTGACTGGCTCCAGAGTGGGATCACGCTATTTGAAAATACCACTTTTTTTAAGGGATTCTTAAAATAAGTAACCGAGTCAAGTACAAAAATATCTGTCAATATGCAGTGTTAATAGTTACAAAGTTCTGCTTTGAGCTGCAAATGTTATTAATATATTGCTGATGTACACTTGTGTGTATATATACTCCTCCTTCCTTACCTCTTAACAAAGGAATGGCTCCAGAATTCTGCTACCACTGTGGTCGATGATCAGGCCGCAGTGATAGTGGAGGTGCAATGCCGGATCTCCGGTGCATGCCACTTCCCAAGCTTGTAAGGGTTTCCGTTGGTTGATACCCATCCTTAAGATTTCCACACTGCTCCCTCATTAAATGGAGACAGAGTGAGAGTGGTTAGTATGTATGGGCTGAAGCCAGCCCTTTACTTTTCTATTAGTATGTCTCCTCCCCCCCCCCCCCACACGCACCAC
>WWET01001048.1:368782-384287 GCA_011038615.1 Limnodynastes dumerilii
CACAGAGCTGAAGCATTTCCCTTCTTTGAGGTACCACACGCTTGAATTTTCCACCAGGATGGAATTCTTGATCCAGATGCGCCCTGGAAAAACTGCCTGTGTGCCGCTTTCTGAAAGGGTGCGTTTTCCAGTCATATATGGGAAGTCTGGATCCTGTCAAAAATCACTTAACAAAGTGAACAACTTTTGTTTACTGAAAGGAAGTAGAGATGTGAAGACAAAAACCTGTACTTTAAGGTCTTGTCTGAAAAAAAAATACAGTAAATGACCAATTTTTCTAAAAATACTACTTTTATTTGTTCAAGCATTATTCTTACCCCAGCTCATTCTTAGTAGAGGGAACATACATGCACCCTATACATATTGTTCCTGTAGTCTAGAGCTGTATCTAGAAATTTATGCACATGGGGCAAACATTTTAAAAAGGTGTCCCACCAATATGAATTAGTAGGCAATTTAACTTGAAATATTAACTTACGGACGTTCCCTCCTTCAGTGCCGACTGCCCCTTTTGCGCACCCTGGATATGGTAATGTTGCCGTTGATCCCCATAAAACCCCTTTGGAACTAAATATATTGACGAAAATGTAAGAAATATGGCATTTTAAGTATTTGAGCAATATGGGTCGGATCCTCAATAACGTCTGTCTTCCACACACGGTCGTAATTTGCCGCTAGGTAGATACCACGCATGCGTAGTAACTATTGTACGTAATCTACGTATCGTTTTCTTACATAGATTGTGTATATGCGGTCCTAAAGACCGCATATACACAATCAACAAAACTATACGTAGATTACGTACAATAGTTACTACTCATGCATAGTAGCTACCTAGCGGCAAATTACGACCGTGTGTGGAAGACAGACGTTGTTGAGGATCCGGCCCTATGTGCCTACATCACTAGGATGACATAAAGATTTCGGAATTTACCTTGTGGTTGTGTCCTTGATGATACAATTTCGTTGTAAATCAAGTTATTGTGACGTTGTTCCCCACATTGACACATGGCTTTTAATATAAAATAAAGTATCCTGTCACATGAAGAGCATTTGTTAATACAAGTCATGTACCGCTATAAGAGTGTATGAAAGGTATATCTCTGGCTTAAAAATGTATGACACAAGTACTACATAGATCAGGTTTCACCTGATGCCCTGTTCCCTCTTGTTCCAGAGTAAGCACATGTGAGTGGTGGTCTCATGATGTTAAGGGAGTAGGTTTGATCTAGCAGCTCATATTGTCTAATTAAATTGCCAGTGTAAAATCTGTTTACTTATCCATGTTAAATGTGCCTTCAGGATTGTCAGCCACAAGGGACCATTATTTTAAAGAGACAGGCCTCGTACAATACTTTCTCAAACTATGCAGCTATGCACATGAAATGAAAAGTAATTATAATTATTTAAATTGCATTCTGCCAATAGTGGAATCTATAACTTGTGCTGCACCAAAGATCTCCAAAACCTATTTATACAATTAAACAAGAGATAAAAATGGAAACACAAAAGGGATAGGGCATAGGTTGTGGGGTAAGCTAATTAAAAAGATAGGTTGTTTTAAATGGGGATTACTAAGTGTCATAATTCAGATCCGTGTTGAAGCAGAATAGGCATTTATAACACGTAGTCAAAGAATGCCAATTTTATTTCACTTCCCATAGGGATGTGAGGAGATGGGAGCTAAATCCAGTGCCTGGAATCTGAGCATGCCCATATAGCTTCACAGTCTAGACAACTTGAGCAGGTGAAAGTTTGTTGAAACCTTTAATGTATAGTGAAGCATCAGTAATACTCTAAGACAGTGGTTTCTCAGCTCAAGGCACCTTTTAGTAATTTTTTTTTCAAGTTTCCCTTAAGCCAAAACATTAGTGAGCAATCACTTTTTTTTTTTGTTTTTTTTTTAACTCGTTTGGTCCAAACATCTTAATAAGTATTTAGGTCAGGGCGAAAATACTTCAGATCCTTGCAAAACTATTGCACATAAATAATAAAAAAAATTGTAATGTTTTGTTTTTAATCAGGGTTGCTGACTTTTCAGTGCTTCCCTCTGGGAGATCCGGGGGGAAGCGATAGAAGTGGTTGCAGTCCCCGGTTAGAACTTGTTATTTCCGAAATAGGGACATCTGAAAGTTCCTTCTCGGATGTCCCTATTTTGAATACTTACCGGTTTCTAATTTTTTTTGCCGTAATGGGTGAGTATGCCGATCAACATACTCACCCATTTTCATTCGCTAATTCTGCCGATATCCCTCTGCCGCTGATATTGCCGGGCCGAGGGAAAGGTGAGTAACCTCTCTTTGTGGTGTAGGGAGGGTTAGGGTCAGGCTGCAGGGGAGAAGTAGGATTAGGATCAGGCTTTGGGAGATGGAGGGTTAGGGTCAGGCTGCAGGGAAGGGACAATTAGGTTCAGGCTGCGGGAGATGGTAGATTAGGTCAGGCTACATGGAAGGAAGGAAGGGTTAGGGTAATGAGAGGTGAGGGTCAGGGTTAGAATTAGGGGACTTTTGTTTTTACTTACTTTTTGGAGCTCCTCGATTGCTATGGCTCATCAAGGCATATGCAATCGAAATCTCAGCCAATTCGAAACTGGCTAGGAGGATAACAGTCCTATCGAAATAGGGCCGTTCTAAGAGGGGACCCACACCCCGATAGAAGTGGGCACAGAGGTGGGACTTAATGATGTTGTTTATGCAAATCAAGTCATGCCCAGTCCCTAGTAACACTATGGGCTCGATTCAATTAGCAGCGATGACAAGAAATAGCTCGCAGTGCGCTTCTTCCTGTCATATATACGGTATGAAAAGTAAGCAAATTTTTATGTGCACCTCTATGGGGTACGCATAAAAATTCCCACAAAAAAATAAGTGGAATTAGCTTTGCACCGCATAGAACGCGGATGCAAAGCTAATTGAATCAGGCCCTAAGATATTGCTAGGCAGGAGAACTTGAGGCTGTGGATTGCATGAAACCATGGCCTCAAGCTGACTGCGGGAGATTTGCAGGCTCTCCTGGAATACCCTACTTTTAATAATAATTTTTTTCAAAGAACTATTTAAAGCACAGCAAGGAGCTGCAGGGAGAAAGGTTGTGCTATGCTGACATGACTTGGCTTTGGTTTCATGGCACTCCTTTGACTTTGCTGAAACCCCCCAGGGTATTGCAGTGCACATTGTGGGAACCCTGCTCTAAGGAATTCAGCATACACTAGTTTTTAACCCTAGAACAGGATCCAATGTGTGGAACCCATGATTACTGTTCATCTTTATTTGATTGAATAGCGTTACTTCACTTCATAGGAGGATTAGTCTATCACTCAGACTGTTACATGCATTTCATTTGTTAATGTTTATGTAGTCTTCGGTTATTGCAATGTTAATGTTTTGCATGTTCATCTCTCACCTTTGGACGCAAGATTTGAAACCCGGAAAAACATTTGTTTTTAACAATTCTGCTTTCTCAGTAATTTTTAAAGTTTATGGCAATTTGTTTTGAAAAATTTGATTTATTAGACATGATCGTCGTTCTTTTATGTTTTCCATTTGCTGCAGAAAGAAAGATAGATTTCTCTATTTCTGACTCTGCTTCTCCAAGCCTGTCTGTCCCATAATTCTGTATGGGGATGAGCGGGGTTGTGAGTTTCAACAAGCTTAACGCTGTCACTTACTTGTCCCCAGCTATCCCTGACCAGCTCCGCCTTCAGTGATGTTCATCTTCTGTGCTTGCTGAAGTGACCTGCGGTTGATGACATCACTGAAATAGGAACCAGGGACATGAAAATTTAGGTCCAGGATGCATTCACAATTTAAAATTGCTCCCTCATACATGGTTTTGCCCAGGTGCAGAGTCATTGCTTTTCCCTTTTTTCCCTTAACCCTTAATATTTATTCTTGCCCGGTAGATGTGCCACCTTGAGGAACAGTGGGCTAATGTTAAGACCTAAAAATGAATTTTTTTGCCTAATATTATTATGCACAGACGCATATACGATAAAATGTTTATTGAATGTCAGTGATCGCTTTCATCTTTCTGTGCCATTTATAACAATGTTTTATTAATTAATTTCCTTGTCAGTCTGCAGGTCCATGGCCTCTAAAACACCAGTGGGATTTGTCGGACTTGGAAATATGGGGAAGCCAATGGCATCAAATCTTTTGAAGCATGGTTACCCTGTTGTTGCGTATGATGTGTTTCCAGAGGCGTGCAAGGATTTTAAAGATTCTGGCGCACAGGTATAAACAGTCCATGCATTGATTTTCCTTTGATGTAAAAAATAAAATGAAATGCTATTTTCTAAATAAAAAAATAAATAAAAATAAAAAATATATATTATAGGGCATACAGGTACTTAAAAGCCTTGGGCTGGAGCCAGACATAAGAAGGAGCTTGAAATTAAGAGAGGAAAGTTACTTCTGGGCTAAAACATGTTGATTGCTGGGAGTGTCAAGTTAATTGTATTCTTCGCATGCAGGGATATAGTTTTGAATTACTGCACACAGATACTGACCAGCTTTATAATTACACTGTTATTTATACTTGGGATAGGAAACATCACCTCTCAACTCTAATACTGGACCGGATTCAGATTTAATACGCAAGGTGCCTAAGTGACCTGACTTCACTGGAGGGTGCATGCATTACTATAGTAACTTTGTTCTGTCTTAGCCCATTTCTGAGGGAAGCAAGCTAAGCGTACAGTGTGAGAGAGGGCTCCCACACTGTAGTGGATCAGCGGTTGTACAGACCACTGATCCGCATGCTACACTTAATGCAGGCTTATGGCAGCGTACAGGAGTTTGTGCTCTCAATGGGAATAAGGTACCTTTCACTAAATAAGAATGTTTGCGTCCAGCCATTCACTTCCATCTCCTTGTATGTGCCTCCTTTTATATGTGTCCAGCCTCCAATGCTGCCTATTCTGTGTACAGTGAAAAGAGCCTGAATACTCAGCACTCCCCTGGGTCATGAGAAAGGAATGTGAGAGCTTGTTACTTAGCTGTGCAAGAGAGAGCTCCTTTCTGCTGCTTGTCTTATACTAAAGGCTTTCCAGTTTGTTCCATTTGGGGAAAAAAGCTTATTGGTATGAGCTGACCAAGTACACATGTTAACTCAAGGTATTTTATTATTTAGTTTAAGCCCTTATGACCAGATCCAGTCTTATCAAATGAGGGTTTTTTTCTGCTCCTTGCGAGATGGAAATGTCTGCATTCTGCGACCTTGTATGTGCACACAGCAGCCTTCCAGCATCCTCCGATACACACTTCCGTGCTGGAAGTTTTGGAGGGGCGTGAAATCTATGTTGGGTAAAATGGGTGGGAATGGAGATGTATTTAAGGTAAACAGTAAGAGCAGGCTTAAACACTTACCTTCTATCCAGATTTCTGTGTGGTGCAGAAGCATTCAGGTAGGTTCCTGCGATCATTGCTCTCAAATTTGGATACGAAAGGATCGGGCATTGGATCTGAGCACAGTAGTATCAGAGATCTGGATCTGGTCTTATGTGTTTGGAACTTTTGTCAGCCCAAGTTAAGTTGTGTCTGTAAAGATTCGGCTCTGTGTATGCCCTATCTTAAGAGAGTTGGTATATGATCACAAGACATGGTCTTTCTAGTCACAGTGTAGCAGCAAGCACTGAGGGGTTACCATGCTTTATCTTGGGCAAGTGATGTTTTCACTCTTACTGTGCCACAAGAGACTAGAGACCAGATCCAAAAGTCCTCAGCAGTCCTGTTAGATGATGGTAGTGTAGTGGTCTCTCCTTGCACACACGGATTTCCATACCCAGGACCCTACGTTAAAAGGTACACACCGGCCCTGCAAAGAAAATGGCTGGTGTGTAACTGAGAATTGCATATAAGGGCTTAACCAAGTCCTTGTACAACGTGCATACAGCCCATCCCACCATGTGTATATGCTGTCCACGCACTGCATCGTCCCACCCCACCATCAAAAAGGCTTCCAGCACGGAAACCCGGTTCTTGAGGATCCAGTCCATGCTGGAAGCCTTTTAGCTAATACGTGCAGTACTGAACTGTGTACGTGTTCAATATGCAGAGTGTGACAACGCCCACACCACATAATTCTGGATCCAGTCCTAGCTGGCTATACCATTTCCAGCAGTGCATGAATCAGATCAGGTAGCCCTAATGCAACGCTGATTAGCTCTGACTGCTGTCTAACAAGACAGTGAGTCAGAGTATGTGACGTCAGACGCGCAGACATCCTAAGCGCCACAGCCGCACTATTCCAGGAGACTCCAGTGACCAGCATGGACTGTGTACAGAAGAGTAAGCCTCCAACACATCACATCACCTGCAATTATATATCTATATTAACTTATAAATTGATTTGAGCAACCCCATTTTGTGTGTGTATGTGTGTATGTGTGTATGTGTGTGTGTGTATGTATGTATGTATGTATGTATGTATGTATGTATGTATGTATGTATGTATGTATGTATGGCGTGCTCTGTTGCTATTAGCAACAACCTCGAAAAGTCTTAGTCCGTGAGTCTATGCGAAGATGGTGTTGATGCACTAGACTGTATCCACAGCCGCAGCTCCCTCTCAAGCGCCCGAGCACACAAGGTCAGGGGAATCTAAAATGCAACAATAAGACGGGCGCTCCATAGTGCAATACCATTTAATACAAAAAGACAGCTACAAGTTTAAAATAAGTAAATAATTGGCCGCGTACCAAAAACATATGAACCGCCCGAAAGCAAGTTCAAATAAATCTTCGTCAGGGGACGCCCCCTGACGAAGTCTTTTCCAGACGAAACGCGTAGGGATGGACTAAACTAGCTTATGGTCCTCCGACACCGTTGTTTACATTTCCACGTGGACGTGACCCCGCCATCTGCACGCTGGGACTACATGCCGTGATATCCCATGGCTTCCGACGAGAGCGGTAACTCTACTGCTTTATTTGAACTTGCTTTCGGGCAGTTCATATGTTTTTGGTACGCGGCCAATTGTTTACTTATTTTAAACTTGTAGCTGTCTTTTTTGTAATAATATGAGTATTCCTAAATAATTAGGGGATATCTTCGTTCCATATTATTGTGTTAAGTTTTGTTTTATGAATGGCTTATATAACATTATGATTTAAGACTATCTGGTGTTTTTTTTTTATATCAATCATATTAAGAATCTGAGGATTTCTGTTTTGATATTTTGACTTATTATCTTTTTTGTATGATGATGTTTGTAGCATATTGCAGTCATTACTTGGTTTTGGATTTTTCCTCCAAATCCTCTTTACTGACTGCAGTCCCTTTTCTTATGAAAATAATATTTTAATTCAAATTTACATTTACAGCGTCATAAACAGGTTGTCATTTAGTCTTGGGGCCAGATTTACTAAGCTCTGGGTTTGGAAAAGTGGAGATGTGAGAGAGAATCTGGTTGCTATAGGCAACATCCCCACTTTTTCAAACCTGCAGCTTAGTAAATCTGGCCTTTGGTGTAAAATATAAACTAAAATGCTAAAGTATAAAGGTGTTGGGGAGAGCAAAGGAATGCAGGGTTGAAGTGAGTGGGGAAAGGGCAGCACCAAAAGGGAACCCCAGGTATAGAGGGGGATGTTGAAGGGGATATAAGCGCCTAGTGGCAAGCATGAAGGCCACAAAAGAATACGCCGGTGGTGGTGGCGGCGAATGCGGGGCTCCGCTTGTAAGAAGTTACAGTATAGGGGAAGAATAGACTAATGGGAAAGTAGAGGGGTAGCGGTGGTGTGGTATAAAGAGAGCTGGTAATCTGGTGGTTGTTTAGACTGCGGGTGTTGGCTGTTGGTGACATAGCGCTCATTAAACTTTTCTTTATGTCTTGATGCTATAGATAGTTATAGTTTGTGATTTGCCTGTTATGTTGATTGTACTCCCTGGTTTTGTCACTGGCTTTAATGACATAACTTTTGATGTATGCTTGTGTTTACTATTGTGTTCGTCTTCCATATTTTGTGATCAGACAAAATCTATTTTTTTCCCATAGTAGAATATAGGCTACAATTCTGTTCACTAGAAGAATTTTTAAGTGTCCTCCAATATTAATAATTGTGTTGTATAATCAGCACCTGAGGTGCCTATTATTGTGTTAAGCAGACACCTGTCTTTGTTTTAAAACATTTTCTAGGTTGATGATGTAACCCATCTCAAAAATAGGTCCTAGAAATTTTATTGCGGGTCCCCACCTGCTTATTGGGCCATCTGTCCCATAAGTCTGGAACGTTGTGGATGTGTTCCAACAGACCTAATTAGTAAGAAAAGATCTCTCTTTCATTCAGCGTTTTGGTGGTAGACAGTCCAGGCTGAACGGAACTCCCTGCTGAGCTTTTCAAGGGCACTAGGCATTCTTGTTACGCTGGGCCGTGACTTCCACACAGTTACTTACTTGGCATAAAAGTGTGAAGGCATTGCCATCCTTTCCCCACAATAAATAGTTTTCCAGGACTCTTTTTACAAGTGCATACCTGTTTTATGATGGAGTGCCCTAGCATTAACAAAAGGAAAATGCAAGGTTTTTTGCTTGCTTTAGGAAGTTAAAACAATATCATTTCCTGTTGCTTTATCTACCAAATCATTAACATTTATACAGTTCTATGCAGAGGTTTTTATGCGTATTTTAAATCTTTTTTTTTTTTTTGGTTGTTTTATAGATTGTGAATTTCAGGGAATTTTGCTATGGTTCTGAACAGGGATCAAATACCTAAATTATTTTTTTTAATGAAGTTAGACATATCTTGTGACTTTTTTATTTTATACCCATGATTTTACATCTTAATAATAAACCAATTTGCTACAAATTATTGGATTCAAATTTATTTTGCAGAATGACATAATAAATGTGGTAATTTGGCAGTGATCGGTTGAATGTTCTGATATTGTTTAACAAAAACACAGATGAACTTATTTTTGGATGTTTCAGCAGGTGTAACATTACTGAACATTACGCAATGAAAATTATATTTTCAAATACAGACAGCCTAAAGTGGTAAATACTTACCACTTGCCGCTGCGGATTCGTCCTGAAGCTGATCGTTTGAATTTGATTTCTTCTGCCCCACCAAACCAGAGTTATTTCGAAAAGGGCCATTCTGATCCCTGACCTGCACCCATTACTGAGCCTCCTCACTGCATCCTACATCTATCCCTTTTTTTTTCCTTCCTTTCCCCTCTCTTCCTCACACCAGCAGTCCACTTCCCTTCCTCCTCCTTATGTCTTCTGTTCATCCCTCCCACTTAGTGTGTTAGCTCACGTGAGCAGGGCCCTCCATTCTACTGTAGTTCCCTCCACCACTCACCCCACACTTCGTACCCTCTTGTCCCCGTCTGCTACCCTTTTTACCCCATGCCCACCTGGTGGCTCCTTCTGAACCTCTCACTGCACTCTATCCCCTGCTCCCTGATCTGCCAAGATTGACACCTCACATTTTAACTTGTGTTCTGTGCTTGCTTCACTGTATTGTATTTTTGTGATATTTTTCTATTTAGATTGTATTTTATTATGTACAATGCTGTCCATCCCTGCTCTGTATGTCTGTACTGTGTTTTGATTTATTTTGTATGGCGCTGCGGACACCTTGTTGCGCCTTATAAATAAACAATAATATTAAATAGCTGATATGTTGTTGGAGGGGTTTAATCGAAAGAGACCACATGAGCTAGCTTGACAGAGCTGAGGGAAATAACGGATAATTGACACACACACACACACACACACACACACACACACACCCCTTAACTTTAGTCATGCCTCAAGGCCTGGAGACAAACAGGAAGGTGGAAGGAGACAACTACTTTCCCAAAAATTGCACATTAACAATCCTACCCAAAGTCCCTTCACTTTCTTTTACATCCTTTGTTGTACACGCTGTACGCATCTTTAACCCTTTCCCCCTGCGTGTAGCTGTGATCTATCGCTCCCCCAATGAATCTTACCATCAAGCACTTTGCTGCGGTGCTCCCTCATCTCTTAACAACCATTATCCTTAGCGATTTTAACATTCCCATGAACAATCCTCTTACTCCTGAGGCATCTAAGATTTTCTCTCTAACCTCACTTCTTGGCCTCTGTTAATGGATTAATTCTTCTACTCATTAAGATGGCAACTGCATTGATCTTGTATTCTCAAAGCTATGCTCAGTGGCTGATCTTAATAACTCTCCTCACCCTCTCTCGGACCCTCACCTTATTACCTGCAAACTCTCCCACACTAATACTTCCTCTAAGCTTTATAATTCTGCAATAGCAGAAATCTCACACCTGTAGAAATCCTAATGCCATTAATTTAAACCCACTTACTCAATCTGTGCAACAGCTTCTATCTCCAGTCTATAATTTCCACTCTCTTGATTTAGAAGTATCTCGCCTAAACCAAACCCAATCTGTCCTTGACCAAGTCGCTCCAGGTACCCCCTCATGTACCATGGTGCAAATCTCGCTCTCCTGATGACTTTTTAAATGATAAAAACAGTTATCACACTTATAGAACAACCCTGGACAATGCCGAACAACCCTACTATCAATCTCTCATTTCTACTCGTACTTCTAACCCCAAACACCTTTCGTACATTTAATTTCCTACTGAACCCTCCTGTGCACTAGCCACCAACCTCCGGTAATGCCCAAGAACTTGCAGTTTACTTTAAGGTGACAATATAAGGCAGGAATTACCCTCCTACTCCTCATCTACCAACGTACTATCCAAACACCCTTCTTCCACCCTCTGACACTATGTCCTCATTCCATCTCACAGAGGAAGAGGAAATATCTGCTCTATTCTCCTCTTCCTACTCACACTACCTGCCCTCTTGATCCAATACCCTCACAAGTCAGTCAATGTCTATCTTCTGTGCTTAATCCAACCTTAACTTCTATCTGTATTCTGTCTCTTAAGACTGGTATCTTCCCGTCTTTATTCAAGCAAAACTCTGACCCAAACTCTCCCTCAAATTATCGTCCCATTTCCCAGCTCCCATGCCCTTCAAAGCTGCTTGGAAGACTTTCTTATACTCGCCCCACTCACTCTCTTTCCTTACACATTTGGCTAGATCCTTTCCAGTCAGGCTTGCTTTCTCAACATTCCACCGAGACGGCACTGACCAAGGTGGTCAAGGATGTAATCACTGCTAAGGTCACTACTCTCTTCAAATTTTCCTGGATCTTTCTGCTGCTTTTGACACTGTTGACCACTCTCCTCATACAAATGTTACAATCACTAGCGACTGGATACAGGGTTAAGTCTGTTAGGCAAGGTGCGTAAGTGGCCTGATTTGACTGGAAAGCATAGCAAGTATCGTACACCACTTTGTTTTGTACGAGCTCATTTCCTATGAGGGCTCCCACACGTGTGGAGATCAGCAATGAAATGGATTGCTGATCCATACGATTTACATAAGGCAGGCTTATGGCAGCTCTCATCCTACCTCTCTAATCGCTAATCTGTTTTTGTTAACGACACTGAAATTTTCCCTACGCTTCAAGCTCGCTGCCTAGATACACTGTTTCTAAATCCTGTTATATACACCTAAAACACATCTCCAGAATATGAAAATATCTCTCAAAAGACACTGCTAAACTATCATTCATGCACTGATCATCTCCTGCATTGATTACTGCAATGCTTTCCTTATTGCACTTCCACAATACAAACTTACCCCTCTACAAGCTATATTGCATGCAGCAGCAAGACTCCTTTTCCTTGCAAAACATTCAAATAGGGCTAGTCCACTCTGTTGCTTGTTTACTATTGAATCAAATACAAAATCCTATTACTAACCCATAAAGCCATAAACCACTGCACCTGCATACATATCCTCACTTGTCTCAAGATACATCCCAGCTCACTCTCTCAGATCATCACAAGATCTACAACTCTCTTCTGCACTTCATAAATGCTCTGATTCCTGGTCACAGGACTTCTCTTGGGCTGCGCCCACTCTCTGGAATAACTTTTCTTGACCATTAAGACTATCCTCTACTCTCCAAATTTTTAAGCACTCTCTTAAAACTCACCTTTTCATAAAAGGTTATCAAATTCCTTAACCTCCTTAAGATTATTTATCATATTAAAAACACTTTTCTTTCCACTTTGCCTTTGTATTACATTATTAACACAAACCTGCAATTTCTTTATTTTCGGAAATTCCCTCATCTCTATTACTAACAGTGCTGTGTGTCTGGATCATACAGAACACTGTGCACTTTTACCATACACCCTGGCTGGTCCATTGTGTGATATGGAGCACTTGCTCTTATGTATCAAACCCACTGTAATATAGAGTATAATTTTGTGAGGAGGGCCCCCAGTTTTGTGTATACTGATTGTTAAAAACTGTAAAGCGCTTCATGTTCTGCTGGCGCTATATAAAAACCTGTTAATAAATAAAAAAAAGTGTGAACTAATTATGGACTCTTTTCCTATTTGATGCACTTTATTACTCTCTCTGGGATTGCTGAACTATTTAAGCATTATATATGGAACAACAAGCTGTAATTTTTTGCTATTTGCTGCAAATTTTTGCACAATTATTGCACATTGTTATTATTCATTATTGTGGATGTTTCTTGGTAAAGCTGGTCTTTGTGGAAACTTTTTTAAAGATCACATAATTATTGGATCTGGGGCCTCATTTACTAAGGGAGATTTGATTAAAATCGACAGAAATAGTTTACCGGGGATTTGTAAGTCTCCGGATTTACTAAAGCAAATTCTCCACAAAATCTCCGGTGATGAATGGAGAATTCAATCTCCGGTCTTTAAATCTCTCTGGTGATTTTTTTTTTGCATGAGGAAGATACAAACCTCTGGATTTACTAAGGGGACTAGAGGGACTGGGACTAAAGTCTCCAGAGTTAAATCTCAGGGGGGGGGCGGTCAGTGGAGACTTTGCTTAAATCGCTGGCAATTGGTTATGTAATCATGTGTCAGTGTATAAAAGCAAGGTGTAAATGTATTTCAGCTGCTTGTTTAGACTATGGCTTTTTGTGTGCTGCATATGCATAGTGGATATTTAATGTGCAGTTTAGTCTTAATAAGAGCAACAGAAAGGACAGAGCAAAAGGAGGACCACAACCATCAGCAACCCCTGGTTCATTGCAGGCAGCGCATAACACGCCATTTACGTGTGTTTGGCTGGCGTTTGAACTTTGACTCCCTGTCTGATCAGGAGGTCATTCAATTGTTTTGCCTCAACCGCACTAACCTCCTGAGCCTTTATGAGCAGATGAGGAGGGATTTGGACCCAGCAACATCACGGTCCCATGCAGATTCTGAGCCGCACAAATTACTGTGTTCCCCACTTTTTGGCCACAGGGTCATTCCAGTGTGTGACTGGCAGAGTGGTTGGAATATCACAGGCAACGTTTTCACATTACTTAACTCATGTGTTAAGTGCACTGATTAAATTGTCGCGTAGAAATATCTGCTTCCCCAGCCAGGAGGAAACTTGGCGTGACCTGAAGTTACACTGTTATCGGCTCTCTGGATTTCCCGATGTCCTTGGAGCGATAGATTGCACACATGTTGCGCTGAGGCCACCTAAAAGCAGGGCACGTTTATATACCAATCATCCCCTTTACCACTCATTAAATGTGCAGATGGTCTGTGATGCTAATAGTGTTCTGTGTGAAGACTCCCGATTTTCAACGCAACACCGGAGATTTTAAAGCAAACTCTGGAGATCTACTATGAAACAAGCATTTTCCTATAATACCATTACATTCATACAAATTGTGGGCAACTCTGGAGATTTAAATCTCCGGACATCTCTGGAGTTTGAAAATCTCCATGCAAAATCACCCCTTAGTAAATACAGAGATTTTTGTAAAAAAAAAAAATATATACTAAACTCTGTATCTCTCTCTCTCTCTCTCTCTCTCTCTCTCTCTCTCTCTCTCTTTTCCCTTATTGCGTTCTGCTTGTGTGTCGGTAAATGCATTTGTAATATTTATTTTTCAGTTACTTATTAAAACATTTTGTGTTAATGCCCAGATAAACCTCATGTGACCGTTTTATAAAATCTTTTATGTATGTGGCAATATACAAGTACCTGATGTTAATCAGCCGCTTCCATCTAAATGACTTCCAATAGTGTCCTGAAATTCTGGGAGGCATAGCAAAAATATTCCCCAATGGACACACCGTGCCAATATATTTAGTTGTTGTAACCTATGTTTTTGTATTATCAATTAGGTTTTTTAATTATTTAAATTTAGTCTTAATTGTGAACACTGAAATACATACTTAGTTTTTAATTAACGATTCTTCTTTTCCTAGATTATGGATTCACCAGCTGATGTTGCAGATAAGGCTGACCGAATTATTACTATGTTACCATCCAGTTTGAATGCTATTGAAGTCTACACCGGAGCAAATGGAATTTTAAAGTATGTTTTCGGATCTCATTTGACTAACCCTATTTGCATGTGTGTGGTAATAGTGAGGCTACTGTCATTAGGTCAGAAGCATGCAAATAAGTAAACATTACAATGCAAATCAAAGCTTCTCGTTTGTAAGTCTACATTCAAAGCATTTGGACTACTTACACACCAAAACATGTACTGGTTATATTCTCATTAGCATTATTGCCGTGGGTCATTTTAATGATTGGCAAATGAGGCAAAAGCCCTAGGCTACTTACATGGGTTATAATTGTACACATTACTGTGTGTTGACTGTCATCTAAGAGCCAATGCTTGTTTTAACTATGAAATAAACAGAACCTTTTATGATAATCTGATTTCTGAATGATCTCAGTTGTGCTAATAATTTTTGCTGTTGATCTCTGAGGTTCATGAACTCGGGTTTTCTTTAGTTAGAGCCTTCTCTTCTGCTTATTTTAAATGTTTCTGTTCCACCATTCATTAAGACAACTCTGATATAGGCATATACCAATAATTAGCAAATTAATAAAACTTCAATACATTGTTTTTTTTATGATGAATAATTTTGTGCCTGGGGTAACTGTTTTGTTCTACTCAGCACACCCTCATCAAGTAATTGGGATAGGTCCAACTCTATGCATTAGTGGCTGGGACAGCAAATTAAATAAACCAGTGAGTCTGGCAATGTGCACTTGACCCCTGGTTGGTATAAACACATAAGGTCTGTTTCAGAGTTGCACTAACACCTTTTTTGTAAGTGTAGACCTGAGCAATACCAAGTTGAATTGCAAGGGGAGGCAATTTTAAATTGTGAAATTAGAATAGAGAGGTGAAGTCTCTCTGCTTAACTATATTTTATAGAATAAACAAAGCTATGCAGTATTTGAGTTCTGTGTGTAAAAGTAAAGTATTTTCCCTGCATGCAAACGTTTTTAAATTAATTAGCTCCCCTTACTCCACCTTACTGAAAAATGGTTTAGCTGAGCTGCACACTTGCACCTTTTTTTACCCTTACTCCCAAATTCCGATTCAGCCCCCTAATATGCTGAGGCATTAAATGTGCGGGTACTTTGTGTTTTTTGTGTTGGTCAGGGTTGTTGTCATTCCACTATTTGACATA
>WWET01001048.1:392951-410935 GCA_011038615.1 Limnodynastes dumerilii
AATAATCTTACAAGCTACTAAACTGTGCAATAGCTAAGCTAATATATGTACTTTTGCAGCACAGTTTCAAGTCAGAGCTCTTGTACTAAGGGCTGTAGTGCATATTACAAGGCACACAAAAAATAAAATGATTATATTCATGCCTTGTATACTATAGTACCACACACAATTCACTGTGCAGCTACTTTACTGTTGCAGGCAGCTCAGTTGCTCCCATTTTACAACTTATCAGTAACTGAAATCCCTGATAGGGGATGCTAACTTATAAAAGAGTGCAGGCCAAGATCAACACAACACCTAAAAGTTTAATATACACAATAGCTGTGTAATGCCTACCAGTATACAGCACAGCTATTGCCGGCATACATTCTCCTCAACTGCTAACTGAAATGGCTGCTAAATCACTAGGGGGTGCGTAAGTTGCCGAATGTAACCACTGCGCATTTATGCAATCTACGTATCAGTTAGTTATGTAGATTGTCTTTAAAGACCGCACAGAGCAGTTTAGTTAGAAAGAGGTGTGCTAATGCTGCCTCCACGAGTGATTAGTTAGAAGTGTGTGTGGGGGGGGGATTTAGATTAGCGAGTAGAGGCATTGTCCGTGCATAGTTTCCTTCACACGGTAAGATAAGGTAGCCCTATGGCACTCAACTGCCATAAGGTATCTAAAATGGGGGTCATGTTAGGGGCTGCGTGAGTGAGTTAGGTGCAGTTCTGTCCTCACCTAACTCACTTTTAGGTGTGGATACGGCCCCAGATTCTGCCAGCAACAAATCGAAAGCACAATTGAGGATCATTAGCGAATTGTCAAATCTCATTCCATGTATGATGTTGCAGGGTTGGATGGATTTTTCTTTTAGTAACTTCTGTTTTGTTTTCATAAAAGTTTCCCAGACCTCAGATTTGTTGCCAATCCATCTTAAAACTAGGTATATTTTTCCTTAAATAATTGGTTGGTTGGAGGCAAACTGCTTATCTATTTTTAAAGGATGGTTTCCACCACACTCAATCAACAACCTCCTGCACTATTTAGCTATTCTTTGTTCCTTATTTTAATCCCCAGACAGCTGCTAAAGGAAGGCAACTAAGTAGATTATTCTCTGGGAAGTACTTAAACTTCAACCAAAAAGACTTAACCACCTTGGAAGTGCTTGAGACACCAAGTAGCTATGTGTAGGGTTTTCTGAATAAAACTATTCGATCACCTATGAAAAGGAGTTCCTTTCTCCTCCACTCTATGAAGGGTTAGTCTGATGCACTACATTGAAAATTGGGGTTACCTGTGAATGGAAGGAATATAGATTTGTGTGCATTTAGCATGTGTTTATGGCAAAGTTTACCAGTTTACCACAATAGAGGATTATCCCAAATCTCCTGATTGATCTGTTGGTCGTGCCAGTGGAGGAATCCTACTGTGTGTGTTTGTGACAGGAATTCCTTCTCTATCGTGATGTTAGTATATAAATTTTGATCATGAAGTCATTCTGAAGCCAAGCTGGACCTGATATCCTGAAATAGTCACCAGGGTTGCAAGATGCTAAGGAGCAGGTCTATGCACATGATAAATAAAAGGGGGAAAAGGGACATCTCCGTTTTGTCTACTTTTCTATCTCCATGGGCTCCATTAATTAACAGAGAGCTAGTGAGGTTCTGATAGAAATCTTGCACCAGAGCAATGAAACGGTTCAAATTGATAACCGTTTACATAAGACCACCTTCAAGTGCGGCCAGGCCATTGTGTCAAACACTTTGTGTGTATCAAGAGTCTGGAGGCAGGTGTGAGGCAATGGTCTTTGTTATGGCAGTGTGTAAAGCTTTGACTAAATGCCTGTCATACACAAACCCAATTTGATGATCCATTAACGGGTGTGGTAAAATGGTTTGAAGCCTGTTGACGATAATTTTGGATAGTAACTTTAAGTCTGCATTTATTAAGCAGACCGGACAGGATGATTCTACTTGCAAGGGATCCTTACCCTGCTTTGGAATTAACTTAGTGAACATTCTATTGAGAGGGGTAGGCAGGGTAATTGTTTAAGGAAGAGATCTGATAAATTGGGAACTATTGCCTATTACCTAATGTAGTATTTTATAATATTTGACTGTGAGGCCATTTGACTACAGGACTTTATGAACATGGAGGCTAGAAATAGTAGCATTAATCTAAATTGTCGTTATGTCTGTGGTCAATATTCCATTTTGTGCTAACATGAGTGGTGGCAACCTAGCAGTACCCGATCCGTAAGGGAAGAATTGACAGGGTGTACCTTGTACAGATTTGAGTAATGTACTGTAAGTTGTCTGTTTATTACCTTTGTATGTATCAAAGTCTGGTCAGTGTGTCTATTTTTAACATATTGTAAGTGCGATCTTTTAATGCCAAGACTTAGTCATGGAAGCTGACAACTTTCCTGTTTTACACAAAAGGGTGGTTGCTCATATCATTTTATAAGTTAATCTCACCAGGTGCATAAAAGGCAGGGGCAGTCTGCTTTAACAGAAACATAGAAAATAAGTAGCCCCAGAAACTCTGCCATTAACCAGTATCACACTTTACCATTCTATCTGTGAAATGCAGAAACATTTGTTACACATAATTGCAGTTATATGATAAGCCACCTTCAAGGCCTCTCTGCAATGGCGGTCTTAACTAAGAGCCTTTACATGGGCAGCACAGTGGATCAGTGAGTAGCATTTGTATCTAGTCCTATTCTGTGTGGCGTTTGTATGCTCACCCCGTGTCTGCATGGGTTTCCTCCCACACTCCAAAAACATGCTAGTAGGTTAATTGGCCGCTGAATAAATTACCCCGTGTGTGTGTGTGTGTGTCTGTGTTAGGGAATGTAGAATGTAGCTCCAATGGGGCAGGGAATGATGTGAATGTGAAATATTCTCTGTAAAGTGCTATGTAATCTGATGGTGCTATATAATATCCAATTAATAAACAATAACAAATAATATATTGGGTCAGATATTGGAAGAAACAAACTTTCCTGTTTTTGTTTCCTCGTCTATAAAATCAGAATTCAATATTATCAAGATTTGTACTAGTTAGCGCAGTTAATACATTTTCAGGCAAGTGTTGTGCGTCTAAATAAGCTGAGAGGTTTTCTTCCGATGGGGTTGACGAGTTGCTCATAAAATGCAGGAGAGTGTACTTAGTATTCCAAATATCCTCATCAAGAAGAATATATCTACACTCCGTATCCTGAGCTACATCAAGGACCTCAACCTGATGGTTTTTATTCAAATTTCTTGCCACATCTCCTGACTTAGTCTGATGGCAGGAAGTGTGGCAATCCACTAGCCAACTAAACCTGAGCGTGGATCCATCCCTGCAGTGTGTTTGTTGCAAGAATGTCCGGATTAATTTTTTATTTAATTTAAGATACGCACAGACCTTTTTGCGCTTGTCAGTGGATTAAATTCCCCAGTCATTTCAGGATAATTGGCCACCCTTAGCTTAGTAGGGTATAGGAGGACAAATATGTCTTTTTTTGAATACTTAACATTTGGCAAACCTCTGAAAATGCTCTTCTCTTATGGGAAAACTTCAACGGAGAAGCCCTAAAATAACCAGATTCTCTGTCCACCAATTGGAACATTATTTTGTTTGGTAATATGCTGTTAGGTAACATTCCTTGACAGGTGACTTAGAGGTCCCCTAGCCGTCTGGTGCGGAGAGAGTAGCCCAGTGTTGCATGGTGCTAGTATTCTGTCCCGAATAGTTAGTCCAAGGGGTGCTTCCAGGGCATAATGGGTCTGCAGCAATGAACAGATGGTCAGCCGCACAATGATAGTTATTTAACAGGAAGAGTAGGCTGATTGTTTGTTGGTCCCCGCTGAGAATTACCCTATTGCAACTTGGCCATTCTTTCCTAGCCGGTTCAAAACACACTGTGAAATCAATTGCTTTTGCCTCGAAGAGGCGAAGCAGTCAATTTCCAGAGCACTGAACACGAAAGGTAAGTAAAGAAAATCTAACCCTAACCTTCCCCTTCCATGACCCTAACCATAACATTCCTTTTCTCGCAGCCCGACCCTAACCCTCCCTTCCCCGCAGCTGACCCGAAGTCTCTTTTCACCGCAGCCTGACACCAACCCTCCCCTTCCATGGCCCTAACTCTCCCTTCTCCAGAGCCTAACCCTAACTTCTTTCCGGAGACTTTTAGGGTTAGGAAGAGTTATTCACCTCTCTGGTGGTGTCTGCGGTAGGTCCAGCAGACGGCACTTCAAAAAATGAATGGGTGAGTATGCCAATCAGCATTCTAATCCATTCTGAAAAAAATGGCTGCCTGTTCGAAATAGTTGCTCTTCTTTGAACAGTCTCTAATGTATTTATGTCTTTCTGGAGATATGGCTTCCAGAACTGAACACAGTATTCTAGGTAAGGTCGTACCAACGATCTATAAAGGGGCATCACTACTTCCCTCTTTCTGCTACTAATTCCTCTCCCTATGCAACCAAGCATCTGACTTGCCTTTCTCATTGCTTTGTTACATTGCTTGGCTACCTTTAAGTCACTGGAAATAATGACTCCTAGATCCCTTTCCTCCTCGGTAGATTCTAATGTAATGCCATTAAGGATATATTGAGACTTTGGGTTTTTGTGCCCCAAGTGTATGATTTTGCACTTTTTGTCTCCTCCACAGTCCAATACTCAAAAGACATCTGCTAATAGAGCCAAGCGGCTTTCTGCAAAGGAGTCCAAGGGCTGAAACAAGAAGCCTCAAGAACTGGTTAGATTCTGAGTTGCTCGTGCCACTTCGAGGTATGTGCTTGTACAGGAGAGGTAGCTGGGATTCAGCTGTACTGAAACGCAGCCTTGCTGATATGCGCCACCCGCCAGAAGCATTTTTCTTATGAAAGGTAACCACAAAGAACATATTTTCAGATAGAGGCCATATGTGGAAAGTAACCCGAGAACTTTATAACCGACACTGCTTTGTAAAAGATAATAATAAAAGTATTGTCTGCATCATGTATTTGTGTAGTGGTGTACTAAAAGTAGGTAATATAAAATAGATAGCTTACAGCGTTTTCCCACAGGTCCTTAGTCTGTAGAATCAGCTTAACGGCTAGATTTACTAAGCTGCTGGTTTGGAAAAGTGGGGATGTTGCATATAGCAATCAGATTCTAGCTCTTTTTTTTTTAACATGCTGGAGAATGTCAGCTAAAATCTGATTGGTTGCTATGGGCAACATCTCCACTTTTCCAAACCAGCAGCTTAGTAAATCTGGCCCTGAGAAAGGCATGTCAAACTTAAAACCCCAATTGGGCCAAAAAAGTCCCAAAAAAAAGTCTTCAGCTAACAGTAATTCTCCATTTGTCTTCAGCCTCCCCAGTATTCCCCATCATGTCTCTCCTGCTCCCAGTTTTCACAATCACGTCTCACCAGCTTTGTCTCACCCATCATGTCTCTCTAGCTCCCAGTATCCCCATTATACGTCTCCAGCTCCCCAGTATTTCCCATTCATCTTGCTTCAGCTCCACAGTAATTCCCCATTCAGTAGTCTCCAGTCTCCCCTGTTTATACCTTACTTACCTTCTGTCTGTGTCTCCTCCGCGGTGTGCGCCATCATCCAGCTCTTCCGTGTGATGCTAGCTGCAAAGCTGTCCTGTTTAACTACTGCGGCAGCAAATAGCAGACCCTTTTTAATGATTCACGGACCTCCCTGAGATGGGGCCACATTACAATAGCTTTTGGCCCGTGGGCTGCGAGTTTAACATGCTTGGCCTGAGACATGTAGCACAAAATGAATACATAATAAAGGGGAAAAATGAGCAAAAGCATTAGCAGGCACAAACCTTGAAGCAAACATTAGCGACTGCCATTCTGTGCACCTATTTTATTGTATGGAGGGGGGTGACAAATAGACTGTGTTATGAATTGCTTCTGGTAAAATCAGCATGATGGAATTATACCAATGTCATTCAGTTGTTTAATATTGGCCAAACATTCAACTAGGGTATTCTATATATAGTTGCACATTTGTTTTGACTGATGGTTAGTCACTTTCCATACACTTATTATGCCAACACTGAAGTTGACGAGACGTATATATTGTTTTTTCAAACTATAAATGAAGGGGTAGTTCATTAATATAGAGATTCTAAGGCATTTTGTAATTAAGTGGTTTTAATATGTTGGGTATGGAATTGGTTCCAAGAGATTTTTATCAAATTCAGTTTAGAATCTGAATGTTGGATTCTTATGTTGTTTAAACCAGTAATGGGCAACAGTGAGTCAAAGACCTGAAAACATTGATTTCTAGAACATATCTATGGGAAATTATATTAACATCTTTTGTAGTTCTCAATGTCCAGGGTCTGATTTGCAATGTTTTCAGCATGTTTTAGCGAATAATGAGGCGACTGTTTCGGGTGCTTATGTATTAATGTAATCATTTTATGTACGCTGTATTATGTAATTGCAGCATTCTATACTTACTCTTGCATGCAATTTGCATTGTTGAGCATGCATTATACAGGGTGGCATTCGCTTATTTCTCTTAGTAAGCAAGAAAATATATTGCTATTGTTTTTATTTTCATTGACCATAATTGGCCTGTTTCCTATTTCTCCATGGCTGGCCATGAGAGTGATCCAAGCAACATTTCATCTTTAGCTAAATATAACTGGGCTGTATTAAGTTTCACGATGTCCTCCATTTATCTGAAAAGTGTGATGTTCATGGATGACAAGCTCCCAGGAGTGTCAATTAGATTTGATGTTGGAAATCAGTGGCCTAACCCTGACGTGCTCACACTGAGAAGGGAACACATCCACAGCAGTACAGATGTGGGTTTTTATCCTTCTCACAAGTCGGTAGAGATTTTTTTTTTTTTAACTCATTACATTTTTTTGAAGCCGCGATGTCTCATCAGGTGTTAGGAGTGTGCTGGCTGATGGATCTGACATGTTTTTAAAGTTAGAAAAGAATTTATTTGGCGTGTACAAATCCTGTTTAATGTAACAAAAAAGTATTTATACAATTTTATTGTTTTTACATCTTTTTGTTACCGTTTGTTGTTATTATAGTGTGTAAAATTTTGCACAATTCATTTATATTATTATTGTTTGCATATATAACAGTTGTTGTATAATAAAAAATCTGTTACGTGCAATGTTGGCAGTTGTATAAACTCTTCAGCTCTTCAGGGTGCACACCAAGCTGGAGTTAACCGTCTATTTAAAAAGGAAAAAACATTTTTTTGTGACTTAATGGTAATGGACAAGGAATATATATGATCTTGCAATCTTTCAGACTTGGACTTGGTTTTTATTTATGTAAAAGGTTTTTTTATGTAATTTGTGGCACCCTGCCTAAAATCTGGTAAAAGAAAGTTTCCAACTGCCCGATTTTCTGTCCCATTCCATTTCTTAGGAATTGGTTTACCAGAGATTGTAAAAAGAGTTGCTCATCTGTGCACTTAAGAATTGCTCAAAGGTTGATTTTTTTTTAATGTGTTTGAACTTTCTGGATCATGGTGTCCATTTAAAATATGCAGTAGTTTAATAAATTAATATGCATGTGGAATGATTAGTATAACATTTATTATCGCTATACTTAATACTGTAATTTGTACCAGTATTTAAAATGCATTCTGAATTAATTGCCCTTTATCTAGTAACTATCAAATGAAGACGTAAGGTTTAAATAATAAATGTATTTATTGTAAACTGTTAGTTTGTGGTTGTTTTATTACTTATTTATTTTGAATAGCTCTCTTTAGCCTTCTGAAGCTGGATATAGTCTATACTAGACATAAGTAACCCTTTAGCACTCGAGATGTTGCCTAACTACCAGTCCCATCATGCTTTGCCTATGCTGTAGAAGAATGCTGGGAGTTGTAGTTTCCCAACATCTTGAGTGCCAAAGGTGAATTTATTTGTAGCTGGTCCAATTTATTTGTAGTTTTGGTCCACATTTTCTGGACCAAAGAAAAAAGAATATGTATGTGTATACATATGGGAGGGAGGGAGTTGTAATGCAGTCTCATCTGCCATGTTGGAATGTGTATTTTACTACTGAATTCTAAACGATCATTTCACACTATTGCTGTTCAATAAAATATTCCTATGTTTTGCTTTCCTGGGGCCAGATTTACTAAGCTGCGGGTTTGTGAAGATGTTGCCCATAGCAACCTATCAGATTCTAGCTGACATTCTCTAGTATGTATTGGTTAAATGAGAGCTAGAATATGATTGGTTGCTATGGGTAAACATCTCCACTTTTCCAAACCTGCAGCTTAGTAAATCTGGCCCCTGGATTTAAATAATTATATATGAGGTACAGGATTATTCTTGTGTCCATGAAATCATTCTGATAGTAGGGGGCAAAGGAATTCCTGTCCATTTCTCCCATGTGCTATATATGGAGGCTGTGTTCATTAGCTCGAATATGAATTTTTATTTTTATATTGTATGCAACCAATTTTTTATATTGTTGTATTTTCATACTAAAATCGGGTTTGTGTATATATTTATGCATTACAATCCATTTGTGTTTTATTGCATGTCTGTTGTATACTTTTTTTTACTGTGTGTAAAAGAAACCCACATCCTTATCCCAGCTAATTATCAGCTTTATTTCCTGATTATTTTCCCTTGTTAGAAGCAATATCTATGTGCTCAGAGGTTACAGCATGATGTACTTTATCTGCTCTGCTTTAGTTTTACACGTGAATTGTTAAGCAGGAATAAATGAGGTTCTTCTGGCGAGTTAAAATGTGAAATGACTGTCAGTATGAGACGGCTCTGCGAGCAGTTATCCAGCATTAATAAGGCACACTTGAGTAATTGAATTTGCATAACAAGGGTGCTGAAGAGATCTGACAGGCAGAGGTATTTGTCTTGCTGGAGACCTCCAGATGGACATGACCACACAGCAGCTGGGCGGCACAGGGCTCAGCATGGTCAGCAACGCCCAGGCTGTCAGCTGGCTCTTGTGACTGCAAAGCCCTGGCAGGCCAGCTGGTGGTTTCTGACAGCCAGGGTCCCCCATCAGAGCATCTTTTCATGCTGGCTGTCAGGATATGCTATCTACAGGGACCAGTAGTGGGATGGAACATGTTACCAGTGAGAATTTTAAGTAATACTGAGAAATTTTCTTCTGAGAGGTGTATTTTGGTAGCAGTCAGACCTCAGTGTGTTCTGATCTTTTACAAGGGTAATCCTATTTTATAATAGGAGGGGATATATATATATATTTTTTTTTTACTGTATAAAGGGTATATTACAAATGGTTTTGCTTGCGTTACAGTATGTATATGTTGATATAATAGGAGATTGAAATCTAAGCTGTACAATATCTGCACATTCTTTGATTTCAGCTAAATATACCCTGACTAGCTCTCAGCCAAGACAGAGACAGCATTTGTCATAGTCCGTCAGATACAGTGCATATTGTTGTTGGATTTTCTGCATGCATTATGAACACTTGACAAATAGTTAGTTAGATAGATATATAATTTTTTTTTAAATTATTATTATTTATACATTGCTGCTGCAATAATATACCTGTTTCTCTCATTAAGCTGTGTTTGGCCTGATCACCTTTTCAGGATCTGACAATTTATGACCAGATTAATGCTAGTGTTAGCTAGTGTTCTGAATAATATGAGACAATATATATAATGATCCAGTGTTCTTACTGCTCGCATGTGATCTGATTGTCAACGGTATAATATAATATTTTTTCATTAATATGTGGTTTAATTACACAGCACATATGTTATCCTCATCAGCCCCAATATATGCACTTTTTTGTGTCTACATGGAGTAACAGGAAAACGCTAGTCAGAGGCGCGATTGTCTGTTTATGTATGTGCATTATGTAGCCATTAAAATACCTGAGACATTATCCCACCACATGACCTGCTTTTGCCTTCCATATAATACAAAGAGCATTAGTAGTGATCACCACTAGTGATGGCATTATTCTAGTGAGGGTTTTACAATAAGCTATTTATCTACCCATATTGAATTCTCCTCTTAATCCATTTCTCACTTGTTGACCAAGTTTAAATCCATAATGTCAATAATGTTTTACATAGCAACATAGATATTTAACCATGTCCTCCATGTAATATAATTGCTCCATTTTCTTCAAGCAGTCTTATACACTTCAGCTAGGTAAGCAGGATCAGACCTCAAACAGTCACACGTGGTCAATAAATAAATACCTTCTGTCATATTTCATTTATATTATTTTGTGTCTCAACTCACCAAACCAAAGAGTTCCTCGATGTGCATGTCATCTGACAACATTCTGTTTTGTGATTGGTGAATGTCACTGGCTAGTAGTGGAAGCCTGTCCTCACCAGTAACAGTGGAGATATACCCTTTAAGGACGTACATGGCATCTAATAAATTGGCAAGCTGCCTCATGGCCTTATTACATGCCACAAATGGCTCTATATTTATACTATGGGTCCGGGAGCAGATTCTTGTTTGATATCTGCCCCTGGTTGAAAATGTGAAACTTTGTTAATTTCAGTACAGCAAAATCTATGCACACAGCAAAGTCCTGATCACTAGTTTGACATCACATATTTTTGTTTTGTCTCTATAGGGTGTCTATGTATGTTTATTATGTTAGACTCTTCTGTCAAGTTCTCTTAAAGAATGAAGCTCTTTTTACTGCCTCGTGTTTCACACATTTTTCTTTAATTTAAACATTATCATGCTTTAAAGGACAGCTTTAGGTTTAATTAACATTATTTAATGGTGACTTTGTCTTGTATACCGAGAGAAGTTGTTACAAAAAAATAAAATGTACCTGGAATGGAATTCTCACTGGGGATGTATTAAAGATTGCATGGCTATTAATGAACAAACGATCAAAGGACATCTAGTAAGTGGAGACATACACTAAGCAGAGCTGGCTTTCATTCACCATTGAAGTTACTTTCACTTACATTAATGCATGGCTTAATAAATGGATTCAGATGCCAAGCACAAGGAGCAGAAATATTCTCAGAAAAATAGGGAGATGGGCTTGTGTAGATATGGGAAATCAATATGTCTGTCAGCTTTTTATTTTTATTTTTTTTTTGAGCCCTGATTGCTCACTATCCCTGTATACAGAATGTGCAATTAAGTTTTCTAAAGTTGAGTCATTATGAATTCAAGACTAAAGCAGGCATAAACAACATGTGTTGTCAAACTACAATTCCCATAGTACTTTGTCAGGTATCCGCTACGTAGATGCTGTTGGAGCATCCTGGAAGTTGTAATTTTACAACACCTGTAGTGCCAAAGGTTCCTATTACCTGAACTAAGTAAAGGGCCATTATGCTGAATCATAAGACTCTTTTGCTGTAAAAATGCCATTATTTGTTTCTTTGATAAATGCAGTTATTGGTTCTGTGTGATTATTGATTATTTCTTTGTGGTGCAGTTCCATCAGACTGGCTTGTATGTCAACTATAGTGTGACTGTATAGTACTGTACATCTGATACTCCTTTCAGATCGCCACTAAAAACCAGGGTTTTTGGTGGTGATCTGAAAGGTACTGGGGTCCTGGTCCCGGGTCTAATAACCCAGGACTTAGACACAGGGAAAAAAAGAAGGGTCTTTGTAAAGGTGCTGACCTGGGTTTTTCAACCCAGGTCTCACCTAATGGATCCTATTGGAGGGATTTGTTACTGTTGCTATGCAACAGTAAACAAGTCACTCCCCGGAAGTCGCAAGCAGCCCCTACTCAATGTTAGGGCAGACCCGGAACCCAGAATTTCCTGGGTCTGCATAGAAGGGGTTTCTTATGAAATAATTTTAATACATGTCCCCATAGTAGGGCTCACAGTGCCTTCATATGCACTAATATACTCTAATATTTTCAAGTTCCCATATTCCCACCCCCCGTTCATCTCCCCCATTTACTTACCTTTTACCTTACTTCTCTCAACTTTTCCCCACTCCTCCTGTTGGTAGCTGCAGCAGTACAGTATAGCAAAGGCAGAATGACTGGCATAATATTCTACAGCAGTGAACCAGGCACTGCGTCTGTGTCAGTTTCTTCAGATCACCTTTGGCTATCGGACAGTCTGTAATGCTGAGTACTTATCAAGACAGCCTGTAGCAATCACCGGGCATTGCTTTCTACTGCAGTGTTTGGATATCACTGTTGGCTGTCTGTTGGGTGATTCCTGATGACCTCCACTATTGCTGACATCGCCCGGAGCATGGGTGTAAGAGCAGCGATTTTACCACAGTACATGTGTATATTGGGAGTGAAAACAAGAAAGCAGGTGCAAAGTGGCCGATCCACCTTCAGTTTAAGGTGCTCTGCACTAGTAGAACTTAGTGTGCCACTATCTTTAGATTAGAAAGTGGGCGATTAGTGCAGCTGCAATGTTTCCCTGCACTACCCCTTAAATTGATGAACCAGCTCAGGGGCTTTTGTAACGCTGGGTGCACACCTGACCGATTCTCATCCACTCCGACCTCTGAATTACCAGTTTGTCCTGCATTGGATAAGTGTGTGCGCTCACATGACTGCTTGTTGCATCCAATTCTGGTCGACTGGTCAGGTCAAACACTTTTAAACTTGCTTAAAAATCAGGAGGCTCCATCACCAATCACCTGACTAATATATAAGCGTATAAATCCAATTCTTCTCCTGATACTTAAGCAAACATGACTGGCTGCAGGTCTGGCAAAGATTTGAGATCCTTTCAGTAGATGGCTTCAGCAGATGGGTATCGGAGGTCTACTGTAAGATTTGGGCTGGAGTGTACGCCTAGGTTGGGTGTTGTTGATCTCAGGGAGGGTTGTGTAAACAGTCTGATCAGGAGTTGGATCTTAGTAGGATTGTACAAGTATGTGCCCAACTTACTGTAAGTTACTGACAGAGGAGCTTTTTAACGAATAAAAGCATCTCTTCATAGTTTAAAAACACATTTACACACCTAAGAATGATTAAACTGCCTAAAGAATAAATGTTTAGAAACTCAATAAAAAAAAAAGAAATATAATTAAAAGATCATTTAAAACATTCAATTTTGTGTAGGCTTCTGCATTTCTCCTCTGTTTGTTTGCCTGTACTTATGCATTTGCAAGTTTCGGATGCCTGTAATTCTACCTATGCAGAGTTACTGCTGTCATACCTGGGTGTCAGCTGCATAGTGACTCTGGATCAGGTCTCCTGTCTGCATCTGCAAGACATTGAAGCAATAGTAGTTTCCATTCTCACATTCGTTTCAGCTTTTTATTTTAATAATGCAACATTAATTGATCACATAAACCTTAATGCTATAATGAAAGTGATCATTTTACTTATTGTGTTTGAAAAGCTTCTTTACCAGTTGGGGCACTGTGACTTGGCAGTGGCCAGAGGCTTTTGTCCTTTTCCATCCTGTACCGCATCCTTTTTTCCTTTAAGTCTTTGGGGCTCTTCCAATATCTACCCTTGAGGGGGAGTCTTATACTGTCAATAAGGCCAATTAAGCATCTGATCGCTATCAGAGCATAATGGGTATTGCAGTTTTACAACACCTGATGTGCGATATGTTGTCTATACCTGATTTAACTACTATCTACAACTGGTCTTTACCACCATTGTTACAGGTTTATATTTCTACTGCTGTTTTAGTGTGCCTTACAGAGTAGTTTATGTATTTAGAATTAGGAGCCATTGTATAAACACCGGACAACATCTATTGTTTATAAATGTTGTGCAGAACATATGGATATAGAATCTTCATATTGAGGATTTTGTTTTATTTTTTTATTGACTAAGAAGTATTACTGATAAGTGTTTACAGAATATGATCATGAAAACTAGTAAATGCAAATGACTAACTAAAACATCGATGTCATTGCAAATTATGTGAACGCCATGGAACATATAGGCAGCCCCTCTCATGCTGAAACAGAATGTGTAACTCTTTCTGGTGACGGCATCATGGTACATTGCACAATGCTACATTCCCAGTGCAATCTAGACATTGAGAAATAACAGCCAGCAGTGTCTTGTATGTGAATGTTAGCAGCCAGTAGCCCTAAAAATACTGGATGATCTGCTTGGTAATTTGCAGTAATGGGCTCCCTAGGCAGTAGCCTTGGTTCACCTGTTGGTATCGATAATCCTGTCTGTTAGATTTGGCTCAAGGTATTGGTACAGTATATATACAAGTGGCACTGTTTTATAACACACACTTTGTTGTGCAAGCAATATGTCTATTTTGTGGCTTAATATTACAGATTGATGGTTAAATGTATCTCGGCTTCCTACCTGCCCTTTAAATCTTGCTGGCCTTTATTAGCTCAGTTGTGGTATGTTTATGTAAATATAAATATTTTTACATACATGTACCTGATATTATGCAAAAAGTCACTGCCCTGATAAACACTTGACAAATTCTAGCATGACAAAAATCAAGCCCTCTTCCAGTAAACTGATAAACTAATTACTGTATACCAAACCTAAAAGTGGGGAAAATTAGCTGGTAGACGTCTTCAGATGGAGAATGGAGCTGATGAGGATGTATTTATTCAGTGGACACTGAGAGGGTTGTAATGTTGTTATGGTAAATTTAGGAGAAAATTGTGCATTAGTTATGGTAGTCACATTTCAAAAGCTTAGGAATGCATGGTAGAATTTGGACAAGATTGTGGTAATCACATGGGATTCATTGAAAAATATTGTTTCAATGTATACATAATACACTTTTAGATATATTAACATTGCCACTTTTAAATGTATTTACCGTATTCTGCTTAGGATGAAAACTATATATATTCACAATAAAAAAAAAATAAAGATTTTATGATTTAATTGAATATTAAATTATCTATAATTTTGACAATTTCTTTGTATGAAACTGTAAAATGTGCATAAAAGGTTTGTACTTTACTTATTTCACCTCATTATTTTTAGGGTTTGTTGTGATGGTATCTCCAGATGCCCACATATAGGCCTTTTTAAGTAAAATAGTGGAATATATAGACAAAAATGCTAGATTACAGCAGGACCATCAACAGAAATCCTGGTGCCTGATACACATGTTTTTTGGGGGCCAATAATTATAATAATAATTTCTCGTCATGGAATATATTCTACTATTTACTAGCTCAGATGTGCCCCATGCAAAGCATGACAATAGGGTTGTACAAGTAAACTATTTGCAACTCATAGTGTGCATTTGCACAGGGCAAGGTCTGTTGTATTATCTGTTACCAGTGGATTTGTTCTGTACATGCAGTCTTGAACCTCCTCTGCAATGGAACTTTTTTTTTTCCTGAGAAAGAATGCCGAATAGGCCATAGTGTCAGTATAAAAACAGAAAATAATAAGTGTCTTGCACTGGGTAAAGGTGGTATTAAAAATAAAGCACATAACAGAGAAGAGAATATTGCTCAATTCTCTACACATGAAAAAACACAAGTTAAAGAAAGAGTAGTATCAGTATATGAATCACTGAATAAATATATTTTAACTCCAAATTATCTCTAGATTTAAATTTTGGCACTCAGACCACGTTACAGATGTTGGATGACAGTGATTTACACATGGTACTGTCAGTGGTGGAGTTATACAGATAAATTCTGCTACACAGATACTCAATGCTCTTTATAGTCGATGGAAGACTTTGACTTGAAAGATAGTAGCACTGGAAAGATAGTCGTCCATTAAATAATGACCTACTGATCACTCTCTCATGACCACAAGAGACGAATCTGCATTATATTCTTTCAATATAGGTTATCAAGCATTACAAAGCAATGCACACTATAAAACAGATCTACTTTCCTAATATCCCTTATATAAATATGTTATAATCCTTCCAACAAGGAGGATTTATTCGGAAGCCAATCAGCATGTCTGAGTGTTTTTGGGCTGTTATAGGAAAGTTACGCTCCCCCTGGAAACCCATCGATTCTCTAATCACAATTATATCTTCAATTTGACCCCAATATAGAATTGTCTGTGACTGTTGTTCTTGAATGTTATTTGAGCAATGTTATTTGTTACTTGTTTTGCATTACCTGTATATCCCCATGAAAGTATAACCCTGGTGTTTGCTTAGGAGCATTCACTGTCTGGCTCCATCTCCACACAGTAGTCTGCAGATATGTTTCTGCCCCCCCTTGTATAGCCTTGGCATAACTCGCTCTACTCTCACGCATTCTATGTTTCTGGTCTGTTAATTATGCGCTGGATTCCCATAAAATGTCTGCTTTCTCAGGCTCTCAGCAAGTAGCCTCCCCAATTGTTTCAGACTTTTTCTCTTGTAAACTCTAAACTCCTAGTTTAAGTTCTTTGTTCTTTTTCTTCCTTTTCTTTTAGATTTGAGCTATATTTGGGTATTTTAGACCAGTGCTCCTCAATCTGTGTGCCAGGGCACAACAGTGTGCCACGGAGTGTTGCCAAGTGTGCCGCGGTGCAATGCCTTCAATAGGAGAAAAAGCACTGGAACACCTTGCCTTAAGGAAATAAGGGGATACTGGGGAGGCTGCAGACACATGAATGGGAACTACTAGGGAGGCTGGAGGCACATGAATGGGGACTTCTGGGGAGGCTGCAGACGCATGATGGGGGCTAACATAGTTACATTTGTTATAAGAAAAATAAGTTATTAGCTGCGATTTTAAATTTTATCAAATAAAAAAATAACAATTAAATGTAATATCTGTGAATGTACTTTTTAATTCCTACTTTTTTTTGTATATTTTGCTTTTGGGGTGCCGCAGAATTCTGGGAAGGGCTTAAATGTGCCGCGGAATTCTGGGAAGGGCTTAGGTGTGCCGCGGAATTCTGGGAAGGGCTTAGGTGTGCCGAGGGTGAGAAAAGGTTGAGGAGCACTGTTTTAGATTATAATGTAAATGATAAGGGCATTTTAAGTCACTGAGGTTGTACAATGTCAACTGGCCGCAAGTAATATGACTTTTAATACCCATAACAATTTTATGAGAGTGAGTATTTTTACCTGCAGTAACTTGAGCATAAAATACCCTTTAGTGAAAATGTATTTCTTGGTCAGACTTTTATTTCCCCCATGGATGAGATTATTCACACAATATGTTCCTCGTCGCTTTGGCTTGAAATAGTAACTATGATTCTGCAGAAAATTGTGAGGTTGTCCTAATATGGCTGAAAGCCTATGATGTGTAAAATAATGTACTCCACCTGGAGATGCGCTAGATAATGATTCACAGGCCATGTAAGGAACATAACTTCAAGTATTATCAGCAAGTAGAAAATCCTTGTTAATATAGGGATTATGTGCTTTTAGGGATCATAAGTTACATTCACTTTTCTAGCATGGACATTTTTTATATGCTGGATTTCTTAAGTGCTGTTTCTTAAGCAATGATAAGAACTAAACTGTACACTAAACAGGGAAGATTTCTATGTCATTGGAGATTTTCTTTCTAAAAGTTTGCCTGAAAAAGGCCTTTGGAGAAACAGGGAGGCCTGAACCTTTCTTGTCCACCCACCCCACACTGGTAACTGAGAGGAGAAGGGCTGGACGGTCTGCTGTCTGTCTTGAGTTGGTAGTAGTTGAGGACAGCACTGAAGTAATGGGAAAATATTAAACTTCTCTCTTTTATGTGGTTGCAAAAAACGCCTTCCTCCCGAACAACTCACCCATTTCTTGCGCTCCCTCAATGTGCCTTACATCATTTTAGTTGCATGTGACCAGGAGTGCACTAGTTTTAAAAATGACTCTGGTTAAGGATCATCTGTGGCATGGTTTACTTGTTTTACCTGGTTTGCTAATCTCTAATGCTGGATGCTGACTTTGTCCATGTTACAGTAAACTGACTGACCCTGAAGCTAACTTGTCTAATCATACTTTTGATTGTCCACTGTGTATGTGTGCTACACCCAACCCTGGTGACCTGGTTGGGTCAAATGATTTTTAAATCTGCTTGAAAATCAGGAGATCATACTACCAGTCACCTGACCTTTTACGAGTGTGTACAATTCCGTTATCGGTTAGCACTGTCTTTGAGGATAGGCGCAGATTTGGA
>WWET01001048.1:441905-460367 GCA_011038615.1 Limnodynastes dumerilii
TATTTTATTAATTTTTATCATGGATATGCTATTAATAAAACTATTATGGGAATTAAAAATCACATATGTAATATGTTCTGTGGTAAAGTAAAAATACCTTTCTCCCTACCCTCTTCAACTGGGACTAAATAGTGCTAACCTCAGAGGTTCTTAACAGTCCCCAGTCCTTAATTTATCAAAATCAGGCTTAAACAGTTAGTGATAGCTCCATTCTATTGTGGGGCAATCGCTTTTTAGGATCTAGAAGCCCTAGCAGGGCCTCGATATCTAAAAAATACATTTTAAAAAGTTTTAGACCCCCAGATCACAGACAGGACCACAGCTACTTGAAATAGGGAGGGAGGAGCTTTTTGCACAGATGTCCCCATCGCAGCCCCTAACTATGAGGGCGAATTACATAAAATTCACAGGGAAAAATACAGCATCGCACAACACACAATTAACGCAGGTTGGGGGCGTACTGTCATCTGAAATTGAATTGGGTGAATTTTGAGCAGCGAATTTGCTGCGTACAGTGCAAATTTTTTTCGAGCTAATTTTTTTTAAAAACTCGTTTCTAATTGAATCTGGCCCTAAGGGCTAGATTTACTAAATTGCCCATAGCAACCAATCAGATTCTAGCTAACATTCTCTAATGTATAATAGGAAAGTGAGAGCTACAATCTGATTGGTTGCTATGGGCAGCATCTCTACTGTTCCTTTTCTGCGGTTTAGTAAATTTAGCCCTAAATGTATTTTTTTCATCCATGACATTCACCACATGCTTGAATAGATTACTTACTTTGAAAAATCACAAAAACTCTGTATGATGCTGCAGACTATATTTATTATTGACTTTTTTCTTATTTCTTTTTTCAGGATCTGGGTTTAGCCCAGGACTCCGCCACAGACACTAAAACTCCAACTCCACTGGGATCCCTCTCCCATCAGATATACAGACTAATGTGTGCCAAGGGTTATGCCCAGAAAGACTTTTCGTCTGTCTTCCAGTTTTTACGTGAGGAAGAGAGTTTGTAGGTGTAGTAATTAAAGGTCTTGTTTTCAGTCTCTGGTTTTGAAAATACCTCTTAAAGTCAAAAATGAAATGGCAAAATGAAAGGGTGTAGGTCAGAATATCTTTGCAGAAGTGATTATACAGTCTCCAGAACACAGGCATCTAACTGTTGATTAGTATTTGAATGGTAAAAATAAGAAAGCAGTAAGGACAGTAAGGTTCAAATACCTGCTTAGCACCTCTACTAACCAGTAACTCCACAGAAGCTTAAGACTTCTATCCCGGACTCTGGATCAAACATTGCTGCATTTTTTTATATATACACATTATAATATTAAATGAATTATGGTTATCGGACATGGCTGCATTTCAGCAATAAAACAAAGGTTTTTTTTCCTGGGGATTGTGTGAAATTATAGTTTTTCAATACAGTAATAGGGAAATCTGTACATGTTGCTACTGTCACAAGTCCTGCCATGAGAACACAGCCATTGTAACCCTACAGTTCTGATGTTTGTGTGAACTCTCAATAAAACCTTCTTACCCAGTAAATGTTATGATGTCATTATTGGGCACTTCTCATGCTTCTTGTATTTGAAATGTTGGTTAAATGTATAAACTTTAAATTTTTTTTTTTCCCTCCAAATGAAAGGGAATAACTCTCCTCCCTCTTGGTAATGTCTTAATCAACCTCCTCTATCTGCTGGACTCCTCATGTAATTTAGAACGTCAATAAAAACAGTTCCAGCAGCAACGATTAAAGACTTCATCAAAATAATGGAGTCTCCAACATGAAATGATTCTCCCACGCTATTATCAATGTATCATCATTGGAGGGAAAATGTCCTCACCCTTCACTCTGATTGTCCTTTAGAGCTGGATCTCTGCCTGCATCTTAATGACCTGTTAGTAAACCTCCCCTTTGTTATTGCTATATTATAGTCTTACAATTGCTCCTTCTTTCAAAGTCTATGGGGACTGTCATAGAGTTATAGGTTGCCCATAAATATTACATACCATAATCCTTGCTATGCGTTGTTACCTTCTGAGTAAATGGCTGACTTAAGCTGCAAACCAGTTCATATTATGAAGTGTAAATAAACTAAAACAAAAAACAACCCACACACACACCCATCACCACCATTGAAAATGTGGAAAAAATGCCCCAAGAATAAAAAATTGGTAAAAGGGACATGTCTTCACTGTCAGGTGGGGGATGGTGAATGGGTCAGCACTGACACAAGCTCTGCTCCATTGTGTAATGTGCTCTACTAATGCATTGTATACTGCTATTGCTATTAGATCTGTTCCTTCAATAAAAAATCATATCAATATCAATCAATCAAACAGGACTTGTAACAGCCAATAACCAATGTAATTTCTTTATGTAGAATTTTTATTATTCTCAAATCTACATTTAACCTCCTGCTTTCACAGAGAATGTTACTGGATGTCTTGGCAGTCCGATAGTACGACCATATTATCAGTATTGTCATTGTACATATTTTTTTTATTTATGTTTAACAGCGCCATCATATTAGGTATCTCTGTATATTTTTAAACAGTCCTTCCCATCAGCCTCTGCCGCTTTACAGTCTAATTCCCTAACACACACACTCACAGGCTAGGGGTAATTTTAGTTTACGTGTGGTATATTGTGGGCCAGGGATTGGCATATGTGTGCCATGTCCTGACCCCTAATACATACCTCACAACTGCCCCGATTCCAACAGGACAGTCCCTATGTCCCGATTGCCTTCCAGTTTATTCTGATAAGTGCTCTACACTGGAGACAGGGTGTTTTGTTTTGTTGTTTTATATTTCTATAAAAATTTTGTTGCTGGGTGACAATAGGGACAGGAACGGGGCAGAACATGGACGGGACGGGGACAGAGCTTATTGGTCCCGTTTTCAGGCTCCAAAATGTTGGGATGTATGCTAATATACCCCACATGTGTTACACATTGGAAACCCCCCTTTCAAAAGCCTGCATTTTCCACTGTACTACAGCACACACCCAGAGATGTGGTCCCTCCAATCACGCCCTCCCGTTGGTTAGTGTGCCAGGAAGCGGAGTGAGCATGTTCCCTTAATAGTTGCTGGCTAAAAAGAAGTGTGATTGATTGTTTGCTTCTCTTACTGCCTCATGTTGATTCTTACTGCACTGAAAGTCTGTGGAGAAAATGTAGATAACTGCCATTACACATCTCCTGCCACCCCCACCCCTATTACATATTTCCACACCTCTGTTCTGTTACACATGTGCCTTTTGGTCTCTCCCCCTAATGACAGCCCTAGCTTCTTGTGCCCCCCTACAATACACTTCCCCCTCCAAACACACAGTCCCCCCCTGCCTCCTTTTACATTTACACATATCTCTTCCTACCCTCCACATTACATTAGGGATCTGGAAATGGCACTTGGCTGTGCTCTGTGGCGCCCAGACCACAAGTTCTACCACCTCTACTACCCTGCACACACAAGTTTTACAGCTACAAGCTGCAAATATACCCCAAAAAGCCTGACTGCAGTTGCATGATTAGTGAAAGTCTGTTTCTGTTCCTGCAGCTCTACTACTGCAGTGATCTGGCTTCTTGGACATGTGATAATATTGCTTTTAAACCTATCGACCAGTCTCAAGAAATTAGTATTACTAGTCTGGAGTTGTCCTTATACATATGTTGCATACATTTAGCATACTCCATTTCATTATACAGTGTTCTTCAAGCTTTGGCAGTTGTCTCCACAGTGACAAACCAGATCAAACTAAAATCATATCCAATATGATTCAGTAGCAGGTAATGTCACATCTATTTCTTTCATACTGTTGGAATGATTCCCAAAGATGAACTTAAAAAAAAAAATTAGAAGCACTTCAAAATCCTAATACTGGCATATTTTGGTACAGCTAGCAGGTATGCAATGCCAGATTGTACACAGCATGTAAAGTAGTCAATCTTATAAAATGATAACTTTCTAGCTGCTATTAGCTGATCTGATTTGTCATTTGTCCCTACTTTTACAAACAATAACCAGGGGAAAATGCAATTTTTTTTTGCTTTTATTCCTCGTCAAAGAGTGGTAGAACCTAATGGAAAATATGGACTAATTGTAGGTCCTCTATAACTACATGCAATGCAAATAGTACCAAATAGAATTTTGTAAATAAATGTTTCTTTTTACATAGTTACACCTTCAATGATACTAAAGTCTCCTCTTCTCAGCATGACTTTGTGTCTTATAACACTTTATTTTGATCTTAATTAAAGTTTATTTCTTTCCTAATCCTCCTGTACTTTCCTTTCCATACTCTATTTGTTCTGCATGGCTGATTGATGCTATTGCTGAAGATATCACTTATTCAGCTCTATTTACTAAAGCTTTAAAAAGTTCATTTTTGGTATTATGAAGTATATTCTCCAAAAATGAAATTTTTTGGGTAGACCGCTGGAATATAAGTAAATAACGTCTTGAAAAAATGTAAATAAATTTTTTTTTTTTTAAATTAAAAAACAATTAAAAAAACAATAGAAATTAAAGAACACAACAAAATAGCTTTACATACTTACCAGACCGAAGACGCGTCTGCCCGCAGGTGCCGGTCCCGACATGGAGAGCCTGCACATGCGCAGTGCTTCTCATGCTGGGACATTTTTTCTACAAAGTCCCAGCAGAGAGCTACTGAGCATGTGCAGACCTTCCAGACACACAAAGAAAGCCCGCGATGACAGAGGAAAGTTCAGATGTCATCGCGGGACAGCCAGCAGAGGGTGAGTATTAGTAAATAGCCTGAACGTAGCTCAGAAGTTCGCGGAGAAATAGTAAATAGAGCCCATTGTCAGTTCTTTTTTGGAGAAAGTTTCATTAAACATTTCCTATCATTAGATATATTCTACAATATTTGAGTCTGGTAAACAATATACCAGGCATGTCAAACTCAAAACCCCAAAACAATCAAAGTCTTGGGGTGGGTACACACTGGGCTTTTTCAACAGATAATCTTTCCAATCATACAGTCAAAAGACCGTTTCACCAGATATCTTACCAGTGTTTTCTGTTCGAAGATGCTCAAAAGTCTTTTGAGACCACCTGTGATGTTTTGATTTGATTTTTTAGAGCTCCTAATATGCCAGATATTAGATTGCGTGGGCCACAAGAATAATAAAAAGTCTTATCCAGCCTCCCCTGTATTCTCCATCCATGTCTCTCCAGCCTCCCCAGTATTCCTCATTATGGGCTGGATCCAGACTTAAGTAAGTACTTGAAATTAGTTACTCCTGAGCTGAACCATGTTGATTGCAGGGGGGAGGTCTAGTTAATTGTATTTTTTGCATGCAGGGATATATCTGTGAATTGCTTACTGCACACAGATACTAACCAGCTTTACTATCACACTGTTATTTAGACTTGGGATAGGAAACATCACCTCTCAACTCTAATACCGTTTGCAACAGATGAAATATGACTCCCCTGCAATCAACATGGTTTAGCCCAGGAGTAACTAATTTTAAGCGCTTACTTAAGGCTGGATCCAGCCCTATGTGTCTCCAGTCTTACCAGTATTCCCCATTTATGTGTCTCTGGCTCCCAGTAATTTCCCATGATGTCGCTCCAACCTCCCCAATATCCGCCATAATGATGCTCCAGCTTTATGCATCATTTGCATAAGCAATCTGGTTGCTGCTGTCAGCCACTGCAGCAGTAATACAGGACAGCTGAAATGTGGTTTACTATCAGCTGTTCTGTGTAACTGGCGCGGCGTCTTATAGCAGGGGCCCCCTTCAGCCATGATCACCAACAGCGGGGCATCATGCCAGCCCTGCATTTAACCCAGTGGTCCACTGAGTCCATACAGTAATACCGGGCCACAAAAAATATGTACAAGAACACAGTAGTCATGAACATGTACATAGAACAGGCATAATATAAGTAGGTACTATAGGTCTATACAATGGAGTGTTAATAAAAACACATAAACACTCATATCTTGTAGTGTATGACCATGTGTAAGGATGCACACTCTTATAGTTTTAGTATAACAAAAGTACACTGGTTAGATTGTTCACCACACAATATATATATCTAAATGATTAACTAAACATTCATATGTAATAGCATCTGTGTTAGCCCATTACCTAGCATTTTGCTTGGGGTGGATATGATCCCCTTAGAGCACAGGACATAAGCTGGGTCACATTTGTCTAATCCTCTTCAGATCCGAGTTCCAACCAGACACAATCCTACAGCAGACCAAGTTCGCAAATTGGGTAATGATGTACCCAGGTTTAGTTGTGAAGACAGGGCATAGACAACATCAAGTGTTATAACCATGCATCCAGTGTGCTTCCTCTGGTTACTATGGAAATACAGATCAGTTATGGAAATGTATATTTAATGCTGTAGGCTATAGCTGGTATAGTGGTGGATTTTAGGCAACATCACCATTTGATGTTGGTTTACCATTTTGGTTTAGTTATCACAGTTTTCCTTGACTACAAGTTTCACATTTAATTCAATAATCCTAATGCAGTAGAAAATTTAAACACGTTTTAAACTGAACATTTGTAGAAATAATAATTGAAGACTGCTGGAGTCCAGTTTTCCCCAAAGGGCTAAATTCCATTATAAATACAAACAAGCAATTATTATGCCAGATATGTTCAAGTGAAGCAGCTAATTAGAACCTATTGCCAAGTTACTTGTCAACAAATTCAACCTCAAACATTGCATCGCGCACACAGGAGATACTGCTAATACAAAGTACTTTTTTTATTATTATTTGTTGAGAGTTTTTCAATGTTCTTTTCATCAAGAAATAGACTATCCTTTTACACAACCCTTTTAGTGTTTTAGATTTTAAAAAAAGGTTGATTATCCAATATATATAGGGGTTTATTAACTAAGTTTATGGTCTAGGGTCACACTGGATGAGGCAAGTGGCTTTTATCTGCCATCACATTCTATTGCTAGATGAGTGATCACATAACCTTATAGCGCTCTTATTTGATTGAATATTGCAGTGTAAGAAGAGCCGTTTCCATTCCCTCCTATATAGTTGTAGTGGTTTTATCCTATTAATTGAAAGTTCAAGTTAAAGATGAACTAAAGATAAAGTTTCATAAAGTTTAATTTGGAGAAAACTAGGAGAGAAAAATCTTCCATACTAGAAGGAAACGTCATGATAAATCTCCAGACTTTTTATTGTAGGCTAATATATATTGATGTAAGTGCTTCAAGAGCACTGGCCTGACATTTGGATATAGGTTACCAGTTTTGTATGGGGTTCAGGGCTACCACAGTCACAAAAGGGATCTTTATTAAGGTAGGGTTCGGCAAGCGTAAAAGTACGTATGAGCGAGGGGAGTGCAGAGTAAATACGCTACGGGGCTGATTCAGAGTTTTAGTGGATGGCAAAAAAAAAACAGTCGGAGCATTAATTGCTCTGACCGCAGGCATGGTTTTTTTTTTTTACATTCCAAAATTAACCCCCTGTTCTCCCCCCTGCCAAATAAAGAACTACAAGCACCAGCATGCCCATGGATGCCCTGTCCAAAGGGTATAAACATGACCCAAGGACAGGGAAACTCAATAGCGCTGGGATGTCCTGCTTGCAGGACATAGTTTGCTTTGTAGCAGAAGGGTTTTATTTTTGCCGAGGACACCCCCGGATTAAAATCTTGCAAGACTGAACCCCCATCAGAGCAGGTAAGTATGTTTTTATAATTTTTAAATGTACTTTGGCCATATTTTTTCAACTTTTTTGTGGGAGCGTTATTATGGATTTTTTTTAATGGCGACATGTAACTAGCACTGCAGGGCATGCTGGCACTTGTAGTTCTACAGGCATCAGCATGCCCTATCGGCCCGGGATTTTTTTTTTTCCCATTGCGGCGGGGGTAAGTGGTTTATTTAGTTGTTTGTTTTTTTTTTGAACCGTGTGTTTTGTTTTTTAAACTAATTAACTTTTTGCAAGCTCTGGTGAGCTGCTCCTTACGCTTACACTATCCCAGAGGTGGTGTAAGTGTAGAGCTTGTTAAGCAGCCAAGAGACTGCACTGGCCGTAATGTTTAAATGAGAAAAACTCCCCTTTTCTCATTTAAATACCCGCTCCACAGGCCAGTTCGATGTGAACACAGATGGATGGGTACAATTGCGCCCATCTTTCTGTGTGCACTCTTGATCTGAGCATGTGCAGTGCTATTTTTTGCTGCGCTTCTGTCTGAAAAAAAAAGACGGAAGCGCAGCTCTGGATCAGCGCCTACGTCTTTTGGATTTGGCCCTTTGTCTCTAAGTCCTGCTTCAGATTTTGTAATAGTCTACATTGATGAATATTGACAGCTCATTTATATGTGAAAACTTGTATACTGGTTTAGCAGTTTTTGTGCATGCTAATCCTGAAAACTTTACTTGATGGAACAGAGCTATTAAGTATTGAATGATTCAATGTCATAATTTGATAAGTAAGTAATGAGTATGTAATAAGTTTTGACCTCAGTCTTACTGCATTCAGTATTAACTACTGTGAATTAAGTTTCTGCCTTTGCTTAGCAAATAAAAAAATCCTGGTGTTTTGGCAACAAGCCTTAAACCCTCAAATATACTGTACGTGTGAGACAGTGTATGTTTAAGCATTAGATTAATCTATAACCCTTGTACTGTTTGCTCTGCTGTGTATCATTTAATGTTAGAATCCAATTCAGATAATGATACAATGCCATAGAACAACTGTGCACAAGTGATTGTTTAGCACAATTATCTATAAATCATGCAAGATGATAAATAATGTTAAATCTAACTTTACAATCATATAAGGTAGCTGGAGCAGTAGGACTGATGTACTTCAATGGGACCTTCTCTATAGGGTAGTGGCAACCATTATTCCACTAATTATTTGGGAATCTCCATCTAGATAGCCTGTGGTGTTTATTAGAGTTTATCTATGGCAAATAAAGAAAAATGTTGTATGCAGTGTAAGAAGCGCTGTGTGTTTAACAAAACCACATAAAAACTAACAGCTGAGTCAGGTCCATAGGGATGTGTTCTTAATAGCATATGAATAACACTGGACATTGTAACTAATTTACATGTCTTCTTTGATATTCAAATAACGCAATCACCCAGACTGTCAACTGGTTATGATTATTCGTGCATATTTTAACATGTTTCTTTAACCCTGAAATGTAGAACAATGCTTACAGTATTGGGGTTTATAAACTTAAGACAATATATATATATAATAAATATTGAATAGGTTTTTGCATGTAAAGAAGCTTGATACATCACATATACATTGTAATGCAGTTAAAGTAAAACCCCCACATAGAATGAATAATACCTACCCAGATCCCCATTCATCTCCGTTCCTTAGAATGCTCTTTCCATGGTTTTTTTCATGACTACAAGGTTTGCCTGAAAGTGTTTGACATTGTTGTTGGGGCCACTTTAATGAACATTTGGAACAATGCAATTTCTTTGATATCACTGGAACATGACAACATATGGTTGGTTCCTCAGCTCACACTCCAGTGTAGCAATATCACCAAGGATGGAACCTTATCGGGTCCCATAGAAACTGTTGATAGGAGTTGAAATTCTCACTTGTGGTTCACATCGCTGCCCCCACTATACTTGTAACATTGAATGCAGTAGCCTTGTACCCCCTTACCCCAGACCTAGAGATCCCACACTTCTTGCACTTATGGGACCGGATCCAGACTTAGGAGCAGCATTCTGTATGTTAGCCTATGGAACATAGACTATCAAACGTAATTTGGCATCCTAAGTACCACACGTAATTAAGCAGTGCACGTCCCTTACTCTCTTATGTGCAAAGGAGATTTAAGAGTGCAAAGGCACCTTAAAGTACTCCACTCGCAAGACTGTGTGGGCAGAACACAGGATCCTATGTAAACCCCCTAACGTTACAAAGTTTGGATCTGGCCCATGGTCCACTTTGTACAGTAATAATAATGAGCAGAGATATCCCTAATAACTAGAGACAGTTATAGTTATAGGGACATTTCTGTGCCAATGCAAGATATGTACCAATACTATATATTATAGTCTGCATACACTGTATAACATATAAGTCCAATGCATTTTGCAAAATATAATTATATTACATATACTTCGTAGGAATATTAACTATCATTGTCATTTAAACAACCATTTATTTTATGCTTTTTATATGGCTAATATTAACATTTAGCAATACAGGTATTTTTCTTGTAGTATTTTGGCCCTCAGCTCTGGTTTACTTTCCAGGGGACAAATTTACTAAGCTGCAGGAAAGTAAAAGTAGAAATGCTGGCAATAGTAACCAATCAGATTCTAGCTGACATTTTCTAGTATGTAATAGAAAAGTGAGAGCTAGAATCTAAAATGAACTGAGCACTAGATAAGCGAGAAGGAGTATATACTGCTGGCTGGGCCCTATAACACAGTATCCAATTGTGTGGGTTGGAGTAGAATTTTCTGGAAGGGTATGCTAATTTAGTTTGGGTTTTGATTGGGGAGTTTGATAGTGGGGTGGGGTAGGTCATGTGACTTGTGTTTATATAAGGGGTATAGATGTGTGTGTGGTTCACTCGCTGTGGAGCATTTCCGTTAGGAAGACTAAGTAACTGGGGCTCCGAGGTAAGCACGGATAGAAGAACAAGGGGGAGAGCTGGTGATCGTGACAGGGGACGTTTGGTGAGGTGTGAGGTTGATGCTGAGGTGGATTGGGTGAGTGAATCCCCTGGGAGCGAGAGTGTTACATGCCGTTAGTACGGCAGGCCTGCGCTGCTCTGAGCCCCCTCTCCAGTGCTCCGGTACTTACCCCGCTTCTGGCGCCGTCTGCCCGCTCTCCTGCTGCATGGTCCATTTCCCGTTGTCGCGCCGGCCATCTTCCCTTTGCATACCATCACGGGGGCGTGACGGTATGCAAATTAGCCATGCGCTGCAGCGCCAGCCATGCCGTCCTCTCGTATTCTCCAGCTTGCTCCCACGTATTCCTTCGTCCTGGCCATTGCCAGGACAACTCCAATCAGATCCTTCCCATTTCCTCACCAGCCTATGGGGGTTCAGGAGCCTCTATTTAAGCGCCAGATGCCCTGTCTTCCATGCCGGTTATAGCTCCAGCTTGTCTGTCTTGCCTGCTCTTTTTCTGTCTCTTGATCTCCTTGCTTCTTTGCCTTGCTTCTATTTTATTGATTACTGAGTGCCCTCTTATCCTCTTTATTCCTTAGTGTTCCTCTGTCCCTTGCCATCCCTAGCTTCCCTTTGTTTATTACCTTTGTGGATTGTTTGTGTGAGAGTTTGCTGTGTAATTGCCCTGGTCTGTCTTGTCTGTCTGTGTCTGTTGCCGCCCCCCTGTTCGTTCCGTGTTCTCCTGTCTCCCCCCCTCTGGGGTGTGTGCTCCCACCTGGGGTGAGTCTCTACTCACCAACCATCGGTAGTCCTTCTGCCTAACTCACAACATACTGCTATGGGGGCTGCAACCTCCAGGGTCTGCAGCCCAGATTATCCCCACCATCAGGGGCTCTAGTAAACACCAGACCAGTGGTATAGTCATAACAGAGAGTGGTTCGGATTTAGGAAGGGAGGTTGATGCTATGGAAAGGGGGAGGAATCTGAGGGCTATGGATAGCTCATCTGCTAGCATGGGGTTTGTCCTGGGTACTCCTGTAGAGCAGTTGCCGGTTCCCTCCTCGCAAGGGGCAGGTTCCAGTGGTTATTTACCATGGGCGGGGGTTGGTGTTTCGAATGTGGTAAAGGGACAGCAGTTTCATAACCAAGGGGTTGTTGAGGGTATGGATTCTAGAGGAAGTAGGGTGAATTCAGAGCCTGTTAATTTTGCTTCTAGTAACGTGCCTGTTTCAGATTTGGTGGTGGAGAATACAGCAAGTATGAGTGTTCCGAGTCGTCAGCAGGTTGCAGCGGTTTTGAATGACCCTTTAGAGGGTCCTTCAGGGGGCGCTGGTCCGGATCAGCAGCGAGTCCCATCTCGTCCGGCAAGTGTCATCGATCCTGGTGAGTCCGGGGATGTACCAGTGTCAGGGGGGGAAGGTAGTTCGGGTGAGAGTGTCAGCTCGATCATTGATTCATCAGCCTCTCAAATTCGTCCGGCAAAGGTGATGAAACTCCTTATGAAACCTCTGCATGACAAGGCGTCCAAGGGCAAGGGTAAAAAAAACGGTTAGGGCGCGACAATTCCATGATCACTTGGGATGTCCGTAGTTCCACGCGGAAGCGCAATAAACGTGGGCAATTCGTAGACATGTGTGGGGTGACCCAATCGGGCAAAGAGGTGTTGGTGACGGCTAATGCGAAAGGGGGAATCGGTGAAGGCCCTTATAGGAATTTTATTAATTGGTTGGGAGGTTTTTGTCCCTTTGCAGCGTGTTATTTGGAGGATCGCCCTGCAGAGCATATGGGGATTTTAAGATACTTGCACTTGATACATGACCTGTTTTCCAATGCTCGAGCTGGTATGTGGAGGACCTATGGCGAGAGGTTCTGTAAGAGCCAGGAGGGGTCAAGAATATCGATTTCTTTGACAGCAACGTGGGGATTTGGCTGCAGATAACGAACGCTAAGCAGGTCCCTGATAGGTAACCATCGCAACCTGCGGTCTGCACGGGAACGTCCGCACATTGTTTTAGAGAAAGTTTTGAAGGAGGTATCATTGGGTCGTATGTTGGGCCCTTTTGGGGATCCTCCAATTCCGGGGCTTATTATATCTCCGGTCGGGGTGGTTCCCAAAAAGGTTCCTGGCAAATTCAGGTTGATCCAGCACGTTCTTCAGTTAACGACGCAATCGACCCCGTGGCGTGGTTAAACACCAACTTTTCGAGCAAGCACCGGATTTGGTGAGGTCATGTGGCAGGGGAGAATTGTTAGCCAAGCTGGACATCGAGTCAGCCTTTCGGCTCTTACATTTACCCCCAGATTAATTTGTATATATGGGTTTAAAATTACCTGAAGGAATCTTTGTTGATCTCTGCCAGCCCATGGGTTGCTCCATTTCTTGTGCTCTGTTCAAAAAGTTCAGTTCTTTTTTACATTGGTGCATTCCTCGCTCATTACCTCCATGATTTTCTTTTCATCGGGCCCGCTGAGACTGAGGTCTGTGCGAATGTACTTTTTTCCGCCAAGGCGCTTTTCCGGCATTTTGGCGTTCCTGTTGCGGAGGATAAGACAGAGGGTCCTGCCACTTGTTTGTCATATCTGGGTATTGAGATTGATACAGTGGCAGGAGCTTGTCGTCTTCCGATGGATAAAGTTGAAAAATTGAAAGTTTTACTGATAGATGTGCGGAGTCACTTGTTTGTCTTGGTAGTGAGATTGATACAGTGCCAGGAGCTTGTCGTCTTCCGATGGATAAAGTTGAAAAATTGAAAGTTTTACTGATAGATGTGCGGAGTAGGCGTCGGGTTATCTTGAAAAAAGTACAGTCTTTGCTTGGCTACTAGAATTTTCCTTGTAGGGTTATTCCTATGGGCAAAATTTTTTGCAGGCATTTGGAACAAGCATTGTCGGGGGTCAAGTTACTGCATCATTTTGTAAGCTTGTCTGCCGACCTGAAGAAGGATATGAGTGTTTGGATCCAATATCTGAATGATTTTAATGGTGTGCGGATTTGGAATGAGGCGGCATCATTGAATGCTGAATTTCAGCTTTTTTACGGATGCCGTGGGTTCTACAGGTTTCGGAGCTTTCTTCTATGGTGCATGGTGTGTGGCTTCTTGGCCTCAGTCCTGTTTGAGGGGGGGGGATCACTGCCAACTTACTGGTATTGGAGCTCTTTCCAATTGTCGTGGCGGTAAATTTGTGGAGGCATTTACTCCAAAACAAGAGTTTAATATTTTGGTGCAACAATTTGGGAGTGTTCCAGGCCATTAACGGGCAGCGTGCCTCCTCTCCTCCGACTATTCGGCTTCTTAGATATTTAGTTCTTCAGTGCCTTAAGTTTAATATAGTTTATAGAGCTAGACATGTTCCTGGTGTTTGCAAAGGTATCGCGGATGCCCCGTTTTAATTAGCCTAGGTTTAGGGAGCTAGCGCCGGATGCTTTGCCAGAGAGCCTATCATGCCCTTCTCATTTCTGGCAGATTGTGTGTCCGGTTTAGAGGGTCTGACGTTGGCTTCTCTGGCCCCGGCCACTTTGCGGGTGTATCAGTGAGCTTGGGACCAATGGGTGGCTTACAAGTCAGCTCATGCTAGTAAAGGTAAGACAGAAAGTGCTTTGCTTCTGCAGTAGATTTGGCAGCAGTAAAGGGAGGGGGCGTTCTAAAGCGTGCATGTCATCCCTCTTGGCAGGTGTCTCTTATTTTAAAAAATTGAAAGGGGAACTTGATGTGACAAAGGGATTTTTGATTTCTAGGGTACTTAAGGGATGGTCACGTAGGCAAGGGAGGGGAGAAGACCTTCGTCGGCCAATTGATATTAACATTTTGTGGAGCATTATTAAATTTGCAAAAAATTTGGCTTTTTCTGAATTTGAGTTAGAGTTACGCCTGTTTCATGTAGCCTTTTCGCTGGCATATTTTGGGGCCTTTAGGGTCTCAGAGTTGGTGGCGGCAGGTAAACATGCCGTTCATTCTGGCCTCTTAAAAAATAATGTTGTGTTGGTGGAGTCATCTATATTATGTAAAATTCATTATTCCAAAACAGACCAATCTGGCAAGGGTAGATGGGTCACTATTAATTCCCATAACAATTTGGAGATTTGCCCTGTGAATTTGGCTAGGATGTTTCTTCAGGATGGACATCCAGGAGGGAGTGATTGGTTGGCCCATTTGGATGGTTTGCCATTGACAAGATTCCAATTTACTTCTGTTCTGAGACGCTGTGTACAGGGGGTTGGCTTGGATGCTGCTTTGCATAGATCCCATTCGTTACGTATTGGGGCTGTGACCTCTGCGGCTGCGGAGGGTCGTTCTGCAGAGCAAATCATGGCGCTGGGTGGCTGGTGGTCTCAAGCTTTCCGCAGATATATTAGGGTGGACAAGGCTTGTGCTGCCAACGCTTAGCTGCTTCTTTCTGCTATTAAGGTTCTTAACAAGTTTTATTAGAATTATGTTTTTTCTTGTAGTTTTTCATGACGGTAAGTAGTTAAAAGGGGAAAAGGGAAGCCAAAGTGAGCTAGATCTGATTGCTCGCCTTCGGGGGGCACGAGGGGATTTTCTCCTGTTTTTTCCTCTTTAGTAATGACTTCTGATGAGCTATTAAAGGCCTTGGGGGTTTCAGGAGTTGTTCACCCTTGTTGGTTTCATTTTGGTTTTCAGTTCCCCTTTCCCTTGTTGTTTTGCCCTGCGTGTCTGAGTATGAAGTGGTGTTTAGCGTTGTGAGTTATGGTTAGTAATTTGTAGTTGTGTTAAGCAAAAAAAAAAAAAAGTTACTGACTGAATTTTGGATTATTTTGTTTTATTATTGCAGGTGTGGTGCCCCAGGGCCGGGTGGCCTGTATCTTGGGGCATTCGATCGTTTTCTGGGCGGGTCAGTTTTGCAGCAATGAAGTTTTTTGTTTTTTTTTTCCCCTGGTTGGCATGTCGAATGGTTTGGTTTCCGGGCAATGAGGTGGGAATTATTTTTTATTTTATTTGTCCGTTTAGCGCGGGTTTACGGCCCTCCAGACTGTTTAGTCATTCATCTGGGTGGGAATGACCTAGGGCGTATAATTTCATGTGCTCTGGAGTTGGCCATTAAAAAGTATTTAGTGGAGATACATTCCCTTTTTCCCCACTTACTGATTGTGTGGTCTTGGATCATTCCTAGGTTTACCTGGGGGGCGATAGTTGTGTAAAAAATTGTATAAAGCCAGAAAGACCTTGAATAAGGTGGTTTCCAAATTTATTCTGGCAATGGGGGGAGGGGTGATTACTCATTCTCGGATATCCTATCTTTTTCCTGACCTTTATTGTTTTGATGGGATTCACTTATCTGACTCAGAAAATACCATCTTTGTTCAGGGGTTGTTAGATCTATTGGGCACTATTACGGTGGCGGGTGCAGGCCCTTAGAAAGGTCCCTTGCTGTGCCGGTAGAAGTGGGTTGTCACCAGTTTTATGATTATTTGGCGCAAAAGAAGTGGGGAACGCCAGGTTGCCTGATTCGCGACAGGGCCCTGGTCTGCCACCTCACGCAAGTTGGGGCGCGCAATTGATGTGGTGGAGCTGGGGATTTTGGGGGGTGGTGGGGGCGCCTTGTTGGACAACTCGTTAGTTGTCAAGTTTTAAGCTTCCGGAGGTGACACCCACCTGCTACTGGCCACCTTTTTGCTCAACCCCAAATTTTATAGTCTATCTCATCAATTCATAATCAATAAATAAACCTGTGCCCCAATTTTAAAGCCAACAAAGTTGTACTTGTCGTTATTTCTTGGGAATGTTGGGTACTGTGGGGTGGGGTGTCAGCCGTTGCAAGTTTATTGGTTGCAAAGGCAGCATCTCATTTTTTCCTTTCCTGCAGCTTAGTAAATCTATCCTCATGTGTTACTATAGAATGTTTTTTTTTATTTTTTTAAATGTTATTGCAGTTAGCATCAAAGAGACATAAAATTACACATGGTTATAGTTACAAACATTAAACTTAGCAATTAGCAACAATTTAACATTAATATCACAGTCATTGAGCTACACATGACACAATTATTATAGGTTATTGTAATAAGATGATGTTTTTTCAGCAGAAAGGAATTCAGGCGAGAATGGATTTTACAGAACTCAACAACACAAAATCCTTTTTGATGAAGTCACATGCCTCGAAATTTGTACTGGTTTGTGAAGATTTGCATTGAATGGTGGCATTTGTATTGCAGAACAACAGAACAGATCAAAACATTGGATTTTTCCCCAACGACTGTGGGCTGGATCCAGGCTTTAGAAGGAGCTTGAAATTAAGGGCTGTATTCACAGATCCGTTAGTTAAAGTTACGCAATTATACGCACGTATGTTGCAAGGCAACACCCATGACGCTCCACTCACACAGACAGGTTTTCGGTGGCTTACGCCTCCATAGGGCACACTTATCTCTACATGTGTATTTTTCGTGCGTATAATACTTACATACGTGCGTATGTAGCTAATCGCGCCCTAATTGGTCATTTAAATGCCTCCCCACTTTCACATAACTTTGTCCGTACGGATTTCAACCACGCCCCTCCACACGTATGTCCCCAAGTGCGATTCCAAAGTACGTGCCTAATGGACTTCAGTATGTAAATTCAATGTAAATAGCGTAAATAAAGCTACTACACATGCGCAGTTCATCCGATCCTAAAAATACGTACAGAACTGCGCACAAAAATGAATCTGTGAATACCGCCCTAAGACAGGAAAGTTACATCTGGGCAAAACCATGTTAACTTCAGGGGGAGTCAAATTAATTGTATTCTTAGATATTTCTTTGAATTGCTTACTGCACACAGATACTGACCAGCTTTACTATCACACTGTTATTTAGACTTGGGATAGGAAACATCAACTCTCCCCTGCATGAGGAAGACGCTAACTCCAGAGAAAATACAGGGAGAGAAAAGACTGGGAGCGCAACAAATCCTCAGACTTTACATCTAAACATCAAACGGGACTTCAGAACCGTGACCAATCAACATGGTTTTGCCCGGGAGTAACTTCCCTCATCTAAATGCCTCCCCCGGGAGTAACTTGCCCGGGGGGAGGCATTTAGATGAGGGAAAGTGGGCGCGCTACAGAGTTAGCGCCCTAAATATACGCAACTAATACACATAGGGTCGGAAGTGAGTGCTGAAAGTTAGGGCAAGTCTATGGAGGTGGAAGTTTAGGTCCGGCCAGAGGTTGCGAGGGGAGTGACTGTTTACTCTGGTGGGTGTAACCTGTTCCGACCTGCCACTTAGATGCGTATATTTGCGGCCCGATCGCCGACGGATCTCTGAATCAGGCCCTTAATTTCAAGCTCCTTCTTAAGTCTGGATCCAGCCCTGTGTGTTTATTTATATTGTGGCCCTGGCTTATTGCACTGCATATGCATGCAAATCCATGCAAACCAATATAGACCTAGGAGCAATGACTTCCGACAGAGGGGCTTGGTTGAGTTTGCTACTAGGCATTCCTTATTAGCCATTTTATAGCATAGATGTTCCAGGCTGCCATATATCTCTGCAATTTTCTATATCCTCAAGTCAGAAAACGTAAGTTTGGCTTCTGGAATTCTATTCACTTAGGAGTGGTTAAAATGAAAGTGCATGGATGTCTGCATAATGTGGCTTTATGTAAGGGATCAGATATACACAGAAATAAATCTCATATGATACAATCTGAATCCCCTGGAATCATCTAATGCAGCTTCACTGATCACTGTAGGGTGTACTTTTCCATCATTTTAACTACACAGAATGCTGGGAACTTCATATAGATATTTACAATTGCTCTATGCACACAATGGATTGGATCCAGACTTAAGTAAGTGCTTGAAATTAGTTATTCCAGGGCTAAACCATGTTGAT
>WWET01001049.1:2285-12662 GCA_011038615.1 Limnodynastes dumerilii
CCCTTCTTCAGACTCTGAAATGGCACACTGGTGTGAAGAAGAGGTCCAGGAGCTGCTCAACATAAGGGCTGAGGAGGGGATAAGAGAGCAGATTTTGGGGACGGTCAAGGACGCCCATATCTACCACAACATAACAAAAAGATTTGAAGACAGAGGCATAATAAAAAGTCTTAACTTAAAAACAATTCACAAAATACCACGACAGCACAAACAAGAGTGGCAGCGGCTGAGTGACATGGCGCTTTTCTGACCTTTGTAACACAATATTTGGATGCTCTGCCACTTGTAATCCTGTGGCTCTTTCATCGTCCATAAGTGGCCACAAACAAAGCAGTTCACAGGCAAGCAAGGCATCCCGCCCCTCATCGCCACTGATGTTTGAGGATGAAGAGACAGAGCCGGAAGATTCCAGCACGGATGCATCCATTAGCACAGAGGAGCCCAATCTATATAGTGCTGTTGCCAATAAAAGTGAGTAAAAGTTTTGTTTTTTTTTACAATTATCCTTGCATGAAATTTTTTTAGTCCAGAAAAGTCTTTGTAAACAATAGTCTTTTTAAAAAATTTGCAAGTCCAGAGAAGTATTGGTGAACAATAGGCTTTGCAAGAAATTTGTAAGTTCAGAAAAGTCTTTGTATTCAATAAAAAAGTCCAGAATAGTCTTTGCATTCAATTTGTAAGTCCATAATTCTTTTTCCTGGTATTGTAAAAACCAATATTGTCTTTTAGTGGTGTGTTTTCAAATAGCTGAGTATTTGCAGTAGTTTGTGTGTTTGTTTTTACAGTATCTTTCGTTTTTTTTGTCTTTTCAGCTCGCCAGTCTCAAACATCAGTTGACGAGCCTGTCCCCTTGCGAACTGTGCACAAACAAGGTAAGTTTCTTGTTTTGGATGATAAATGTTTATCCATCTTCCAGAATGTTTTGTTATCGGAAATAGAAGTAATGGTTTTATTTTTATTTATAGGTCAATCTACAAAATCCGTCCAACAAGAGCCAGTCCATACACACTTGGAGCAACATCATAGTAAGTTGCGTCACAGTCAATGTAAAGAGGGCAACAGTTGTATTGGGCGTCAGTGCTGAAGTGCTGGTTATTGTTTCATAGGTGACACTTCAGACGATGTTATGGAAGAGTCTGTTCCCGAGAAAAGTTTGACTCAAAACAGTAAGTATAATTTTATTGGGGGTGACTGCTCAGCATAAGGGCTGATGATAAGAGAGCAAATATCTTGGACTGTCCAAGATGCCCATTTGTAGAATAAAAGCAGCACAGTAATAAACAATGTATTAAAGAACTAAATTTAACTATTACCTAATATATGTCCTAAAAAACTACAAAACCTAAACTATAAAAATCTTAACAAATAACTATAACCATAACTGCAGCTATATAAACAATAATAAGCTAAAACTAATTAATAGTAACCTAACTATAACAATCTAAACTGCTCTAACTATGTAAATCAAAACTAACTATAACCCTAGAATGCTAACCAAAAAATGCAAACAATAGTAAGTTATTTTCATGTATAACAATTTGTTGCTGCTTGCAAGAAGTGCAGGAGGGATGAGGCCTCAAGCACATGGCTTACTAAACAGCTTCCAATCATATTGGAACAACTGGACAAAATGGACAAGGCGATACAGAAGAATGAGGATGAGAGGATGGAAAGGTTCTTCTAACATGAGAGGCAGCTACAAGAAAACATTCTTGGCAGAATCACTACCATCACCAGAGAAAACCATGAATCCAAAATGACATTCATAGAAAGAATAGTGCAAGCAATGAGGTTTCATCAAACACACCCACCCCCTTCCCCGTGCCAACCTTACCAGCCAAGCGGGCAACCTTTCCCTGCCTACCCTCCCCATGTTTACCCTCCCCCACCTCAAAATCCACCATCTACCCAAAACACACCTGCTCCTCCACAAGACCAGCAGTATCATCCAGAGCACTACCCACATTATCAGCAACTGTGATTTGTTGTTATAGTTTTGTTATAACTATATTCCGCCATATTGTTGTCTTTTTATATATTTTTATATGTTCTTAAAAAAACGTTTACAAAAAAAACACTTTTATTTACAAACAAAAACAAAAAAGCATATGATTTTTAATATGCTATAGTTCTAAGAATAATAGCATGTGTAATAAACAGGTTATGTTTTCAAAAGTTTGTTTTTATTGAGAGAAAGAAGAAAGGTTGTTGGATAGGGCTGTGCGGATGGTTTCCGCACTGGAGGTGCAATGCTCACCCTCACTTGGCTCAGAAGTTCTGAGTCCAGAAAGGTCCATTCTGTAAGGAAGCACTCTTTCTGCATTTCACAGATGTTATGTAAAATGCTGCAAGCCAAAACCACATGCAGCACAAGTTGTGTTTTAATGTCCACGTGCTTTAACAAACGTTGAAACCTTCCCTTTAAGCACCCGAAGGTGTTTTCCACCACCATCCGAGCTGAGCTGAGTGTATGGGTAAAGTGCACTTGCTCCGCAGAAAGATGATGATGCTGTGTGAAGTCCTTCATTAGCCATCGACACAAAGGGTATGCAGCATCCCTGATGATGTGCATGCAGATCTCCACTCCATTCACAGTCTTTGACTTCTGTAAAATAATATATGCATGCTCAGTCTCATTTCTTAATACCAAAAAAAACAGAAAGGACAAGGGGGTTATAATAGCAAGTGATATAAGCAGATACAGGAGGAACAGGGGGTAGACATTATAGCAGGTGATATAAGCAGGTGCAGGAAGGACAGGGGGTAGACATTATAGCAGGTGATATAAGCAGGTACAGGAGTGACAGGGGGTAGACATACTGAAAGGTTCCACGGGACATCCTAAAGTGCGCAATCCACTGATCCTCCTCAAAGGCTTCCACTGTAACTCAGAAAGCTTCAGCGTGGTTGTGATTTCGGCCCACAAATTGCGGTTACTGAGGGTGGTGTATTGCAGGATGGACATCTGAGTGGCCTTAATGTATGCACTCCTCCTGCGCAAAGTTCTCAGCCATCATTAAAATAATGCAGCTAAAATGGCCATCATGTACTGACATCATCATTGTGTGCAACACTAAAGTCCCCTTTAAATGACATAATTTCAAGCAGCCAATAAGAGCTTATTTCTACAATGATTGACAGTTGTTAGACAGGGCAGACCCGGGAAATTCATTGGTAATGTGAAAGGGTCTGACCAGGAAATTTCCCGGGTTTTTGGTGTTTAAAAGGGTGTCTTTTTTTGACCCAGCATTTCTTTCCAGGAAAAACCCGGGTTGGTGATGTGAAAGGGTTATTACTAACTTTTCTCAGGGAGTATGCATACAAGTAAAAAATACACACAATTTATAACTTACCATCAGAGGACCCTCCTGTGGATTCCACCTCACTGCAGCGACTCCTAGTGTCGGAAGGAAGGTGGAGCAGCCATGGACGTCTGCGGGATTGTCAGGGAAACTCTTTAAACCCTATATAAAGGGGATGTGCAAAAAATTGCTAAAAACATTAAAAAAAAGGAAAAGAAACTAGCGCTGTCCCCAAAGAACAAATTCAGTAAATGTAATATCAAATTTACTATAATAAAAAGTATTTCCCAAAATTAATATAAAAAATTAATCAATACAAAGCCTTCCAAATATAGTAAATAAAAAAACGTATTTCATACAATACAGTCTGGTACCAGATAATCTTTAAAAACTCAAATGTAAAAAAAGCATTTTAAATGCATGATCCACTAAGCTAACAGTTTTCTATAGCCAGATCATAATTATTGCACCTGTGGTACCAAGAAATGTTTTAATTTAAATATACACAGTTATTCATAAATAGAGCCAAGATCTTAATGGCAATCATTCCAAATATACATGGTTACTTGATACCACTGATTACACTTACTGTTCGTGGCCCCTCCTATGTGCTTGGTGGTGTCCAGAAAAATATAAAAATGTTTCCTTTAATATTGATTGTGAACTCCTTAAGAAAGTCCCACTATAGTAGCACCGATGTATAAATCGAGGAGGAAACCTATTAATTAGAACATAAACACTGCAAACACAAACAGCTGATCCTGGATTTTAATAGATAAGTGCTGAAAGTATCATGGTTTTAATTATCTTTCATTTGTGGAGGAATTCCCGTGTAAAGGTCTGTTGCCGTCTTTCACAAAGTGTGTTTTCACTTGTATACATATTCCCCTGACAAAAGTTAGTAAATAAATAAAACGTTGGAACTCCGGATACCCTGATCTTTATTCTTTTTTGTTAGTCATGAGGGCCATTTGTCTATGTCAATATATATAACAAGTTACTAAATGAAAAACAGTATGTACTTATTTGAACCCCTTATAACTTTGTATCTTGGGCCCATCTCACCTTGAGAGGTCATTTTAAAAATTGTTAAATTGCAATATCTGATTAATAAAAATGTTCTTACCAATTTAATACATTTTTTATAGTTATATTTTGAGGTGGATAATGCAAAAGTAACAAGACAGATCATTGTAATTTGAAAAACTATTTGAATAATAAAAAACTAATATAACCAATGCAGCCATAGTCTGATGAAGGACCAGGTGCAGCAGAGGCCTTGGAAGGAGACCTCTGGAATCATTGGAAAAATTGTTATGGGAAGCTAATTCGTGTTCTACTGAAATATAGCCAAGCTGTTATATTTTAATTGTCCTAATATTGACCTGTGGTGGATTTTAATATTTGACAGTTTGCTGAATCCCTTTTCTCCAGTACCAGTGCTATTGTGTATGCCAAGAGCAAAAGAGCATGCATTTGCAGCAATCCAGACACAAATGTACCTTACTGCTGTGATTAGTTGCATTCAGAGGCAATACAATAATGGAAAGGGAAGGACTAAGGTAGTCAATGGTAATCAATCAGACCTGAATGTTTACATAAGTACACAGTGTTTACAGCTAAACTTTTCACCAGCCACAGGTCATGTCGAAGTTTAGGAACCTGCTGACACCTAACAGCTTGTATGGGACTATTGTGAAAGCATTTAAACTTGCTTAAACTTCAACATTGATAAGGAAGTGTTGTATGATTATTGTACTGGATGTTGTTTAAAAATATTTATAGTTTTCATTTAATTTTGTTTCATGCTGATTTTGTTTATGATTATATTCAACATATTTACAAAACAATAGCATAATTTCCATTATACATAACTACCCCATGCTTGCATTAGGATCCTATGTGCAGAACGCTTGTGTATTGTGCTCTGATACACAACATGCCGTCTTTGTGTACCCATTCAGAACTGCCCCTGCATTTGTAGCTGTGTCACTCTTGAAACTGCCATTACTTCCATGGGGTTTTCCTAAACGTAAGATGTGTTCTTTTTTATAATTGAGGCAATGTGGCTGCTGAAAATGGCTGCACATGGAGAACATGTATCTGTGTGGATCTGAGTATGGATCTGCATCCCCATGATGCAGATTTCCAGTGGAGGGAGCCCCGTCTTCAATGTGTCTGCCGTGTAAAAGTTAAACTCGGGTGCAGGGAATGGAAGCCCTGTATGTGCAAGGGAAATGTTCTCTCTTCGTACACACGGAACTTAGGATCTTACTTTTGGTCCTCTGTCTTTAGTCCAGGGTTGCCGACTCTCCCGGAATATCCGGGAGACTCACAAAATTTGGGTAGTTCTCCTGGTATCCCAGGAGAGCCAGCAAAGCTCCCGGAATCCCCGACCAGCTACTAATATCTGCTGTAATCCCTAGAGTTACTAGGGATGGGCGGGGATTGATGATGTCATCAAGCCCCGTCCATTCCCTGAAATGCTAGAGATTACAGGAGTGATTGACAGGGGGTAGGGCTTAATGACACGATTTGCATAAATTGCATCATTAATCCCCACCCCTTGCAGCGATCTATGGCTTCCCTCTGGGTTTTCTCGGAGCAACCCTGCTTTAGTCTTCTTACTAGGTGGGGGATGTTACTGTGAATATTGATTTGAATTTGCTTCATCTAATCTTTCAGATAAGTTCTCATAATATTCAGAGATTTAAGAGTTATGTCAGTTTTGTGCTTTTTAAGCTCTTTAACAATAACATTGACTATTTCCTGCTGTGTCTACTTATGAAAATCCAAGTATTCCATGAACTACGCATGCATTTTCCATTCATTTACTTCATTATTTAATAAACCATATCTTAAAATCATTGTGTTCTGTTCAGTCTTTGAAATATCTAGTGTAGTGTGACCATGAAGGAAGAATCTCTCATCTCTAAAATCTTTTTAGATACACAGACAAAATGTATCACTTCACGATGGGTAATGGGTAACTTTTTTTTCCTCATGAAAAATGTATACTCTGAAAAACTTACTAGAGGTTCAATAAGTCCCAAAAATATTGTCGTCTTGTTACCAAAAAATATTGTTATTGGCTCCCATAGTTTGAAGCAGCAACCTTAAAAGTCTAGGTTTATTTTTAGCTAAAAAAGTGTAAAATTGAGGAGCCTTTTCTCAAATTCTTGTTTCTATTCTTTCAATGTTTGTAGCTAATATAGGTATCAAACTTTTCTCAAAATGTCTTCCAAGAGACATCAGTATTTTTGTGTATTAAACACTCATGTTCAGGGACAGTGTTTCTGTGTAACCAAATCAAAACCAAATGGGTTTTTTTTCTGGGTCTTTTTCCCCCTTTGTTGTTTCTCCTGAGTCCTTCTCATACTCTGCTTTCTCCTACTATCACTTGTCTCCTCTCTCTTATTGACAGTGTCGCTATACCGCATTGTGACGTATTTGAGAACATGACCTGATGCAGCAAGGAGCCAGGTGAGTGGAGAAATGTCAAGACAGAGGTCCAGGAGCTGCCAGGAGGAGGAGCTACTGTTAGTGGAAGACTTGCTCGGTCACTGGCTGAGAAATTTGCTGTCCTCTCTAATTAATTGTAGCCACAATAACCCCCTATCATTATACAATCCCTTTAAAAAAAATAATATTTACCCCTCTGGGATACCAAGAACCTCTCTCTGGAGATATGGAACCTAAACACCTCAACCCCATGCTAGGCAAGTACTGTTAATTTACAGGGCTCACTATGCAGTATTTTGTACTGTTTCCTCCTCTACTAAAACCATCCAGCTTCCATTGATCAGTTACAAAGGATTCTGTCGTAGAACTGTGCAATGCAGTGTAAACATATTTTACGCCATCACAAATGTTTCATTATATTTTCCACATAATACTTAAACCAAAATATAATTACAAGATACTAAATAATAGGCTGCAAGCAGTTTTAATCAGTATTGAGTAGTTTAATGTAAGTCTGTTTATGAGCAAAGCTTATGCTTGGTTTCATTCGCATGTTTGCTAGTTTTGGAAGTTTGTTTGAAAAAGTATTTGGCATACGAGGTTGTAATTAGAAAACTGTAGGTGAAAGAGGTAAATAAATACTATTTTAAAGCAATATACAGCAATCACTATTTTACAAATAGAAATCATTGTTGATTAGAGATAAATGCATTTTCAGCCTGAACATGATGTATTCACCCACCAAAAAGTCTTCTGACTGCAGTGGTTATTTAGCTGCTATAATCGCTGACAGCTGGTGAAAGGAGAGCCCAGACATTTATGCTCCGGCTGAAGATGTATTACCACGAACCACCAGTGATTCCCATTTGATAAGCAATACTATATCTTACAAATAGAAATCATTGGTCATTAGTGGTAATGTATTTTCAGCCTGCACATAATTGTCCAAGTGCTTATATCTCCAGCTACAAATGACTACAGGAGCTGCCAGGATACATCAGAGGGTGGGTCTGAAAGCAGTGACATTTTAGTAGTCATGTAAATAGCATTTGTCCACATAGAGAAATATAGTCAAAGGAGGGGAATGTAGAAGGAGTATCTACATTATCTACTCCATCACCTGCTATTTTAGATATTGAAGGGGTCCATTTCTGACTTAGTCATTTGATGTCTTTGATTGTTATGGACCAAATTCAGACTTACGCAAAATGGTTGTTGATAGCTTGCAAGGAGTGGAAAATGACCAGACTTTTTGTATGCACGTGTGTGCACGCTGTACTTCCATTAGGGATTTGTATCCTCCAGATTCAGATTCCATAATGGAAGTGTTTCCAACAGCAGATGATGGCGTGGGACAAATTGCGTACAGCGTGTACAAATGGTGGGAGGAGAGAGGTATTTAAATAGCACAGTAAGGGCAGGTTTCAGTCCTTACATACTGTACAGACTTTAGCAACGTTCCCATTTTACGTGCAATGTGGAAATATTAAGGCAGGGTCCACCATTCGTGAGTTCTTTCTGCCCACTTCTAATACACATGGAGAATAATAAGATAATAGGACTCTTATCCTTTTCCAAAAACACCTAAGGTAAAAACATAAGGACCATATCCAGAGCTGCATCTGCAGTGCTCAGAGATCTGAATGTAGTGGCAAAATAAATCTGAAGCTGGATCCCCGCTGTATCCAGCTTTCCATACATGTGAGGGGAGGCCACTCCCTATGCACAAATGACCAAAGACTCTATCTTATAGCTTCTCCACTGCCCTCACTTAAAATGGACAGTATGGAGGACAATTAGCATGCCCTCACTTTACTATGAGCATACTGTCTCCCACATGTAGCAAGCACTTTCCACCTGCCGTCTCATCCCGCACCATACAACCCCACCATTGGAAATGGTCCCAGGACCGAACTTTGGATCCTGAGGATTTAGATCCATCCAGGGGATGCAGTGCTTGCAAATATACTGTTAATAAAAAGTGGGCATTTTCTGTTCCTAGTGATCGCAAAACACCCCTTTTAGTATGTCTGGATCCAGCCCAATATCTAAGTTGACTGAGTTTTTTAGGTTAATAAGTGCTCCTTGTCCCAGTATATCTACTTTACTTTTTTCTTTTCACAACTCATTGTCCCTGGTGCAGTTGTCATAACTGTAAAATTATTCAGCTTTCTTTAAAAGTTTCAGATGTACAGCTGCAATGCCAGAAAGTATGAAATCTGACACATTCATTTCCTCTAATTCCATTCAGTGAAAACAGGATCTTCTGCCTGTAGATGCTTCAAAGTCAAAATGTAGAAATGTGTAGAAGCATCTGTACTATGTTTACTACATTAGAATTCCTTTTACCTCTGTGATGCTTTTGTGCACTTGCACTGTTCAGCAGCACACACTAGTACAGTGTCAGCAGGTGCATGCCACCAAATTACTGCCTTTAATTTGCATATTCATCTGCTAAGAAGTATGTCATTATCATATCAAAGGGATACTAAGCAACATCTAGCTTGAAGAGATGTGGCATAGTTTCAATATGAACAATTAATGCAAGATGAAGACTCTGTCTCTGTCATGTCTCCCAGGACGAGCTGTAATCGGGCTTATTATTGGACACCAATACTGGTTGGCAACAAATGTGGAAAACAAAAAAGTGCACACAAATAGTGCGCACATAATAATTCATTCATTCTTTAGACACTCCTTATCATTAATGAATACTTTTAGACTCAGCGCTAATGTTAGTTATAACAGTAAATTAGAATATTTTGAAGGCACTCTAAACTGGGTAGGAAGCAATCTGCCTTAAATACATACAAGTGAAACCGACAGATGATACAAACAATATAACACGCAACTAATATTAGTTAGGCACTGGAAATAATAAGTGAACAGAGCTGGTATTGATGTAGAATACTAATTGTCAAAAAGAAACAACCCAAAGAACAACGGGCCAGGTCCAAAATGAAGAAAAGCAGCTGACTTACATATGCTACACACGCAAGTCAGCTGTGAATTGGTATCACGCATGCGCTTTAGCAATATTTCCGCATTGGAATGCAGCCACCTGATGCTATGTTCCATGCAGAATTCAGCCTCCACATAGGGGGGCTGGCCCGCTCATTATGCGTATGAGAGTATGAGATACGCATGGTGGGTTGGCATAGGTATTTAAATTGTACAGTAAGGGCCTGGCTACAATTCAGTATTCCACACGCATCTCTGTGCTTAAGTTATGGTCATGGCAACGAAAATCAAATCCGCATACAGAAGTACAGGGGGTGCCGTGCAATCCCGCGTGCAGAATTCTGGAAGCCAACATTCATACATTAGCCTCCATAACAGAGGCTAACATAAGGATTAAGCAATTAAATCTGGATCAGGTCCAAATAAACATCAATAAATATTAAATAAACATACATTAAAAAAAAACTGAAATGAATCGTAAAAGTCACATGAGGTAGTGACCACAAGGAAATATTGTATGCTTACAGGTTGCAGAGTGTGAGTCCTTAAGAGTCCTGAGTGATATATGTATAAGAAGATAGATCATAATAAATTGTTCAAAGAAATGAAGCATGAATGATCCATCCAAGGTTGATGAAAAAAAGGATTCACT
>WWET01001049.1:45647-58789 GCA_011038615.1 Limnodynastes dumerilii
AGTTTTAAGGGAACGCTTGAAAGTTTGTAGAGTAGAGGATAGTCTTAATGGGCGAGGAAGGTTATTCCAGAGAGTGGGTGCAGCCTGGGAGAAGTCATGCAACCATAAATCAGAGCATTTATGAAGTGCAGAAGTGAGTTGTAGATCTTGTGATGATCTGAGAGAACGTGCTGGGATATATCTTGAAACAAGTGAGGAAATGTATGCAGGTGCAGTGTTGCTTATGGCTTTATAGGTTAGCAAGAGGATTTTGTATTTGATTCTGTATTTTACAGGCAGCCAATGTAGAGACTGACAGAGTGGAGTAGCTGTAGTTGAGCGTTTTGCAAATATAGAGGTTAAACCAAGTGTAAAACCACTCACCATGAAGCGTATTAGAATTCGGACACTTTGAAACTTTTCATAAAGTGACATGACAAAGGTACCATCTAAAGTCACTGTTTTCAAGGTCCAGTGACATTAAAAGGTGGCTTTAATGAAAGTGCATATGGTTAACTATGTGTGTCTATTGATTACGGTAACGCTTTATAGATTTCAAATAACAAAGTTAACCACACATATCTTGAAAGATGGATGCATAGTTTTCTTTCAGCCGTTAAATTTTTCTGAATAACAAAGAAATGAATAAATAAAAAAAAATTTCATTTCAAGTGTTTAAATACATTGCAGGCATTAATGAAAGCTACAGAAGGTAAAACAGAAGCTCTAACATTCCTTAAAGATCAAGTCATAAAAGACCAAGTAGAGCGAATCAATGATTTGCAAATAGCAATAGTTTTCCATTGGCAGTAAATATTAGGTTACTTGATGCTCTGTTTCAGCGATTCAGAATACGTGCGTGGGCCTAGCAGGTGTTCTGTTGGGTGGTATTGTTTTATCTGCTTAATAAAATAACTGTGTGTATGAGACATAAACAAATCTACCAATCTCTACTAGAGCCCTGTATTTCAAACACTGACAATATTGCGTTGTTTATCATTACAACAATGAGCCAAATTCAGTGTCTCCATTTTCTGTGTATAGTGAATTGCGTTCGCTTCTTAAGATTGCACATAAATTGGGAATCCAGGACCGTATTCACACTTAAGAAAGTGCTGCTTTTATTTACGCAAGCTACGCAAAATTTCGGCACGGAAGCCCATTAGGCATGGACTTCAAACCCGTGCTTAGTGAGATACGTATGGAGGGCCGAGCCAGTCCTCCATACAAAGGAAGTTAAGTGAAAGTGGGTGAGGGGAGGTATTTAAATGGCCTAATATGGGCGGGGTTAAGAATGTACGCACATACCTAAGAAACTTAAGCACAAATATATGAATGTAGAGTTAAGATTTCCCTATGGTGGTGGAAGTCTGCTAAAATCCGTAAGCACAAGAGGAGTGTCATGGGTGTTGCCTTGCAACTCTGGCGCATATATTTGCGAATCCATGCGCACTTTTTTCAACCTTAAATGTGAATACTGCCCCCCAATCACTTAAAAATCAAAAGTCTTGTTTCTAGTCTAAAGCCCATTGTTTTATCAGCAAAACAAAAGCTTGGGCATAAAAGGATAAATTAACGCAGAATAATGAAATGAACTAGGAAACTTCTGCACTCCCGAGTGAGGATTGTCAAACATATTTGCACTGCTATATTTGTAACAATGAAGCAACTATTTTGCACCTTTTTGAGATCTATGTACAGTATGCGTTCATTCCATTGAGCATTCTCCAACACAGCTGTGGTGTGACATTCAGGGTCCTTGTAGTAACCTATAATGAATTGATGTGTAAAGAGACAGACCATTCCCACAAGCATGGGATGAAGTGAAATTCCTGGCAATGTACTGTAGCTGAATTTATGGGCACTACAGTGTGTAGGCAATGTTTACACATGAAATAAACCTTTCTTCCAGTTTCCCTATCAATACATTTTATTTGTTTGTAGGTAGCAGGAAATACCAGTCACATTTTTTTCTCCTGTTGCTTGTGTTTATTCGTCCAGTGCCTGTTAATCAAACCAAGTTTACAGTCCTGTTCCACACCTGTCACAAGTGCTGATCATTAATGAGTTATTACAGCAGTTTATTCTGCTGTTGACAACTTACAATTTCTCTGTGATTCAGCTAGTTTGTCAGGTGGGAATTATGGCATGCCGTATGTGACAAAACACATCACTATTTTTTTTTATTTTGCATTTTCAGACACACACTCGTCCTCTCTTCACATCTCCCCCTCCTCCTTTTAGACAAACAATATCTGGGAACTCAGAAGTAATAAGGCGGAATGCATAATTAATTACCCAGCTTGCTCTAATTAGGGATGAATAAGTTGTGTCCCTCTCATCATCGCAAATGTGGTGATGGGTAATACCAGTTTATGCTATATTAACTGCAAATATGCAATCCTTCTGAGTGCACTTTCCTTGATGAATTTGATGAATGTGACAATAATTAGCAGAGACAGATGAGAGCTAAATTACTACTGACAATGTAATGTTATCCTGCTCGAGGGCCTGGGAACATAGCAGGCTAACATGCCAGCGACCAGGGCCTCCTATTCCAATTAATATTCCTTTTTTTTTTTTTTGCCAGCGGAAAAAGGAACGGTAATTGTTTTCGTCAAAGGCTGCAGGGAGTTATCAGGGTAATAAAGTTAATTAGCAGAACAAACATCCTTTCACTGCTTTACCAGATTGAGGAAAAGAGGGTAATTCAAACTGCAGAAAGATATGACTTAGATGAGATGATAGGGGATCATCATTTTACATAGGCGGCGAGCAGATCATTTCATATCTATCTGCATTTCCTCATTGGCTTAGAAACGCAGGGTTTTCCTAGTGTAAAATTTATAGCATTTTAAAGTGAATAGAATATTTTGTGAAGGAATTAACAGCAATTGTTTTTCTTGACCAGCATTATATAACACTATGTGTCAGCACATACATAAAAAGGAGGTTTAGTTCACAATATAGCTATATTGGGTTAAGCTCACCTGCCCAGCATCAAGGCACCTCCTGTAGGTGAGTCCCTATTCATCTGCTATATGTGTAGTCAGGAGGTCTATATTAAGACACTCCTACTATTTGAGCAGTGTGCAAGCAGCCATTTTGTGGGAGAGGTCAGACTCCCAAAATGAAACTAGCAAAGCAACAAAAAACACAGGCCGCGCTTCTGATTCAATATATGAAATATGTGCAAGTGTATATATAAATGTAGTGGTGAAGCCATGGACCAAAATGACCACTGTGCAACTACAAGGAACAAAAGAGAGGTCCGGCGCTCCAAACATGCATTATATAACACTATATATATATATATATATATATATATATATATTTACCCCTTGCATAATGGAACAGAATAGGAAATCCAATGCCTTGGTTTATACACTGTATTCCAAAGCTTGTATCACTAGTTGCTTCCCAAATACATTAACACATAGAAACATTTGGCTGGCAAAAACAACATTATAAATTATTGAGGCTATTAAGAAAAAATATAATTAAGTTGACAAATCTATGATGATTTTGTGCGGTGGCGGGTCGCTGCTGAGAATTTTTTTGCAGAGGAGGAGCAATCGACCCACAGGAGAAAGAATATGTAGCGGTAAATGGTGAGTATTAATGTAACCACGACACTTATCCTAAACCTTACCCTAACTACCCCCTTCCATTACCCTAAAACCTTAACTTTCCACTTTCATTACCCTGACCTTAACCCTCCCTTCACCACGGCCTGACCAAAAGACTCCCTTCTCTGCAGACTGACCCTAAGTCTCCCTTTCCCATAGCCTGGCCCTATGACTCCCTTCCCTGCAGCCTAACACTAAGACTCCATGAGATGCAGTTTCCGGTTCGATACTACTACAGGCAGCCAAATACTGATTTTTGGCTGCCTCTATATTTAAAATACTAGTATTGTGAAACACTCATTCATTTGGAACTTGCCGCTGTAGAGCAGACCCACTGCTTGACTGGAGGTGAGTGCTAGGGTCAGGCTGCGGGGAAGGTAGTTTTAGAGTCAGTCTGCGGGGAAGGTAGTTTCAGGTTCAGGCTGCGGGGAGGGGAAGCTTGGGTTTAGGCTGCAGAGAAGGGAGGGTTAGGGTCAGGCTGCAAATAAGAGAGTATTAGGTTAAGGTTGCAGGAAGGGTTAAGGTAATGGAAGGGTAGGCTGGCAGCCTTTCTGAAGGCAGGGTGTAACGACCTGCCATGTGCACAGTGTGTACGCAGGGTAGGAGAGGGCTGGTATTTAAATTGTATGGTAAGGTCTCTTCTGGAAGTGCGCTGTATTGAAATGCGGACATTGGCCGCACACAGAGTGCAGAAAAGGCATCTCATGGCATTCTCATCAATGATTCTAACCCAGTAGACTGCAATAGTAAATAATATGACAAGATGGTGGAGTCATGTAAAGTCTGCTTTGAGGAGGCAACATATAAATATTTTCTGAAAGATAGGAATTCTAAAATGATGTTCCATGCTGGTTGTTTATTGAAAGGGTTTTGTATGTAAATAAATTATTCTTTAAGTAATGAACAACTTAATCATATTTCAGTTTGAAACTAATTAAAAGGTGGCTCAAGAAGAACTCAAGCACCAATGCCTTGATATTGTTAATTGGAAATATAGTAAAGTGCATAATTCATTAAGAGATAATAAACAATCACGAAAATGTACAAACTGCGTGCTGCACTTAAATACATCATAATACTTGAAATTATTGTGCTAATGACTGCAACCCCCCACCAAGACAATTGCTTCTGAAGATGCACAGGTGTTTAATCAATGCAGTATTACACCTTGTTCTAGAAACTCTGCACTGGTGTCTGCATCAATTAGCTACTGGAAGTGGTACAAATATATTTCACGAAATAAATAATAACATAGAATTCTATCTGACATGAGGTGACAGTCAAAAGATGGATCATTCATTTTCTTTGGCAAGTGATGAAGCCTCTGCTTTTAGAACTTAAAGTATGTAGAGTGATACAGGGCCGTATTCAGAGATCCGGTTTTAACGAAAGTTCTGTGCGTATTTTTAGGATCAGATCGATTTTGCATGCGTAGTAATAGTGATACACAGTCTACGTTGAAGTTAAGGGCGGAAATGGCTAAGGGACGGACTTGTGAATCGGGCGGAGCATAATGCGACCCCAAGTGCTGCGGAAATATACGGACCTAAGGATTTGCATAGAAATGGGTAGGGGGAAGCATTGAGATGAGGGAAAGTGGGCGCAAAAGAATCGCGGGATTCACAAAAAAAATTTTGCCGCGATTTAAATGAACTCACGCGAGTTGCAGCGATTTTAAAAGGGCTAAATCGCTTTGATTTTCAATAGAAAACCACCGCGATTAGCCCTTTCAAAAATCGCGGCACATAGAAAAATTTTCTAAGTGCAGCATGGCTGAAATCCTTAGCCATGCTGTACTGATAGAACTACAAGGCTCAGAATTGATGAGCCTTGTAATAATATCAGCGGCAGCATGGCTAACGATTCTAACCATGCGTGTGTCTGTGTAGTGTGTTAAAAAAAAAAACAGCAAACATTAAACAGACATTAAAGATTTACACTAAATATGCATGTGAACAAGTTAAAAAACCTAAACTAACATCAAACTGTGAGTGATGTAATTTTTTTATTTATTACACACAATACACTACCTACATTACACATAGCTTAGGAGAGATGACCACCGCAGGTAAGTGCACACAGTAGGTGACAATGTTAGTTAGGTTTTTTAACTTGTTTACATGCATACTTAGTGTAAATCTTTAATGTCTGCTTAATGTTTACTGTTTTTTTTTTTACACACTACACAGACACACGCATGGTTAGAATCGTTAGCCCATGCTGCCGCTGATATTATTACAAGGCTCATCAATCCTGAGCCTTGTAGTTCTATCAGTACAGCATGAATAAGGATTTTAGCCATGCTGCAATTATTTTTTGTACACACAAAAACACATGTCAACTCTGTTGACATGTGTTTTTGTTGGTCCGGGACGGCACCTCAGCCAGAACTCGCAGCTCTCTGGCTGCGATTTTTTATTTTTGTGATCTTAAATCACACTAAAAGCGATTTCTTCAAATCGCCTTTAGTGAATGCCGCAATTTTTTTTTCTATTTTTTCAATGGCAAACATCTGGACGATTTGTGTCCCGCAATGTTTGCCAAGCAAATCACGCGATTTGAGCCTTTGTGAATACCGCAATTTCACTTCAGAGGCTCAAATCACGCGATTTGAGGCGATTTCTAAGAAATCGTCCTTTGTAAATGAGGCCCTAAGTGAGAAACATCCTGTGCAGGTGACTGTAAAAATATTATAGATGTCACACCATCTAGTTCTTTAAGAACTTACCAGTTTCGTAGAATCTACAAAACAGTAGATACATAGAACTAGATTCTTGCTCTATTCAGTCTTGTGTGCGAATACATGGGACTCCTTGGGAGTTCCTTGAGGTGACTCCAACCTTAATATCTCTGATACATTCTCACTTAAATGGAGGTTTAACATAGATAAAAGTAAGGTTATGCATTTAGTGATCATAAAACAAGCAAGCAATCTATAAATTAAATGGGGTAAATTTAGGAGAATCTTTAAAGGTGGAGGATTTGGGAGTACTTGTGGAAAATAGACTTAGCAATATTGCTCAAGGTCAAGCAGCGGCTGCAAGGGCCAATAAAGTATTAGCATGCATAAAAAGGGGCATAGATGCAAGGGAAGTGTGATTTTGCCTCTATATAAATCATTGGTAAGGCCTCATCTTAAATATGGAGTATAGTTCTTGACACCACTTCATAATATGACAGGACCTGATTCAGACTTAAGAAAGTTTTTAAAATAAGAACTTAAAGTCACTCCAGGGCAAAACCATGTTGTTTTCAGGGGGAGGCAAGTAAATTGTATTCTTTGCATGCAGGAATACATCTTTGAATTGCTTACTGAAAGTTGCTTACTGAAAGCAGATACTGACCAGCTTTACTATTACACTGTTATTTAGACTTGGGCTGGGAAATATCACCTCTCAACGCCAGTACTGTTTGCAACAGATGAAATATGACTCCCCTGCAATCAACATGGTTAAGCCCAGGAGTGACTTTAAGTTCTTCTTTTAAGAAGCTTCTTAAGTGTGAATCAGGTCCACATTTTGGAACTAGAAAGGATTCAGAGAAGGGCAACAAAATTGATAAATGTTATAAAGTCATTGAGCTATGAGGAACGGCTAGCCAGTTTAGGCATGTTTAATTTAGAAAATAGTCATCTAAGAGGAGATATAGGACCGTATTCACAGATTTGTTTTCACGTGAAGTAGTGTGCGTATTTTTAGGATCGAATTAACTGCGCATGCGTAGTAACTTTATTTACATAAGTAACGTAGAATATACGCACATAAGTGCTTTAGGCACGGCCATGTAAATCGCTCTTGGGGACATTAGTGCAGATGCGCGGGTTGAAAAGTTATGTGAAAGAGGGTGGGAGGGCGTTTAAATGAGTCTTTGAGGTTGTGATTACACAGAGTTGCATGTACGGCATACATATACGCACGTATGTACACTTGTAATGTTAGATGTGGTCTATGGAGATGTATATATACGATTGCACAGCCGTAAGAGGGGGAGTGTCGTGGGTGTTGATGGGTTGGTTGGCTTGCTACGTGCGTGCATATAATTGTGTACTTTTGAACAAATGCATCTCTGAATATGGCCCATAACTATATAGAAATACATTAAGGGTCAATAAAGAGTACTTTTATGGGAACTTTTTACCACAAGGACTGTACACAGGACACATAGACACCCACCAAGGTTAGAGGTTTCACAACCAGCAAAGGAAAGGGTTCTTTACAGTCAGGACAATCAACATATGGAATTCACTGCCAGGGAAGTTTGAACTGTTAGATTCAATTGATATGTTTAAGAAACAACCATGTTGAGTGCAGGGGAGTCATATTTCATCTCTTGCAAACATTATTAGAGTTGAGAGGTGATGTTTCCTGCCCCAAGTCTAAATAACAGTGTGATAGTAAAGCTGGTCAGTATCTGTGTGCAATAAGCAATTCAAAGATATATCCCTGAAATCTGCATGGTTTATCCCAGGAGTGACTTTCCTCTCTCAACAGAAATTATAATCACAATCCCTGCGCTCCTTTATGGTCTGCTGCTCCACAAACAACCTGAACCCTCACCACAATGGGTTCACAATATAGACAATAGAATGACTATTGTCCACAAATACACATTACAGAAAAGGGTATAAGTAGTAGGCGCGAAAACCAAAAATTTTCAAAACTAATTTGGTCTTTCGTTCTTTTTATTATACAGTTCAATAAACGTAAAACTCTTCGTCCTTCATGCAATGCCTTGATTACTGAATATCTTTCAATAGTCTTATGTGCAGCTCCCAATGTGAAGGGGTAAGTAAATAAATCCAATCTACTCACCAGATTTTCCTTTTATAGTGCACCTTTTCAAAATCTCTTTAATCTTTTCCACTCCTTTCTCTTCCAGACTCCACTGTCTTGGTCACTTTCCTCTCTTAGTTTAAGCACTTTCTGTAGTCTGAATCAGGCCCAATGTTATTATGTTAAAATAGGGTTGGGTTAGAGGTCTGCATAGGACAGGGTGCGTAGGGAACACCTATTCTCTACAAATAGAAACCCATTAAAACAATAGAAGTACGGAAGTCTGGATCTTGAGGATCTGGGTCTGTGCTAAAATGAGGGTGCATGCACATTAATAATTGCTAAGGGTGCATAGTCACTTGGGTCATGTGTTACATTTTTGTTAAAGAAAATCAAACCATTTATTTGAATTAAAATTTATCCTTCAATGAAGTTAATTTAAAAAAGAAAGACGGAAAGAAGTATTATGAGACTGTGGAAATCTAGCACAAATATAATCAATAGACAGCTGTGTTGTGTCAATGTCTGCATTTATCAGGAGGTAGCGCATCAGCTCCAATTCAAGTCAGGTCAAGATCCAATGTATTTATTGCAAATTACAATATCCACTTTTTGCGATTAATAGGTTCTGCCAGACTCGCTGTTAGAAAAGCAGCAGTCAAATTGCTTAGAAAGGAAATACATCAGCTTCTTCATCACATTTTTACACAAGACTTAATTAAGAGCAAATGACCTTTGGGCTAATTACCAGACCTTGCTTCTGAGTCTCATTCAAATCAAACAACGAAAAAACCCAAAAAGAGGCAAAAGCTCTATAAACATAGTTGACTGTTATCTTCAAAAAAGTCAATATAAAGGAGCTCAATTTAAAAATGATTTTGTAGCATTAAGTTACTAGAAATAAGTAATCATTATATGCATTATGGGCACTGCTATGTGGTGTTATCCGATTCTGTAATAAAGACAACTCATTGTTTTTGAGCTAGGTACATACTTGCATGATTTCCATAGGTGTCTGACAACCAAGGAAAGCGTGTAGCGTGTACACATTGCTGAACCTCAGGAAAATCATTCCACCGCTGTGACATCCTATGGGAGTGACACAAGTGAGTTCGAATCTACTTTTCACGCCGACCAATATTTTTATCAGTCGCACTGTTCTGTTGACATTCCAACACATTGAACCAGGATCAATACTATACAATTACCAGACCGCAGGACCCTGCCTTAATCTAGTGACAGATCCAAACTCTGGATCTTTTGGTCCTTCTGAAGTTGCCTGTAGTATACATTGTGATACCAAACCCCTCCCACTAGTGTACACAACCCACCTTGCCCCATCCAGTCAGAAGTATTAAAAGTGGGTAATTGAGCAAGTTGCCTTCTGATTGGATTGTTCTTATGAATATGTATGTGTGCCGCTTGCAAAATATAGAATTTCCAATGAGACGTAATATTGAATTTTATTTTTATTTTATTTAATTTTAAACAAATAGGGACAAAATAATGCAGTAGATATGAGGCACTTGTGGATGATGTTTTAATGTGAAAAAATGTTTTTAAAAATAAATTATATTTAAAAAAGTGACTTTTTACCACTCAGAATGAATTTTGAATGTCCATTTTATTGTGTTTGTCTGTAACATTTTGCCATTCATGATATATAAGTGTGTCTGATATATTCGTTCATGTCTTGTTACTGTTTAAACCATGAGCACTATGCCCAGTAATAGGTCATTGTGCCTGTGCAACCACTGCTTAGTTTTACCCTGTCCTGCCAGTTCTGCAATGCACTGTATATATGAATATATGAATATTTAAAGTGGCAATGTATAAAAAAAATATTCACAGCTCAATCACGTCATAAACTGTAACAGCAAATTAATAAAACTGTTGTGCTTACTGCTCATCTGACATAGTGTAAGGTAAACTAGTGTCACAGAACAGAGCTTCTATTGTAGAAGCATTATAATGTAAGCTAGTTTGCTTCTGTTATTAAAACAGAGGAGGCTCTCCATTGGAAAAGGTTATGAATTATTGATAGTAAGGTTGTAACTAGGGGTCTGATGCAGAATTTAAGACCACACAGAAAAACACCAGGTGAGCGGAAGGTGGTTTCCTAGCTTAGTTCTAATATACAGATTAAACCTAAAACTATGCATTATGTGAGTTCTAAGAACAGAAGCAAAGTATTTCACCTATATGTAATAAGATTAAAATTCATTTACACCTCTCACATTGCAACATGCTTTTGTTCAGTTCTACATTTGCACCTATTGTGCCCATACACAGTCTCTGGATGACCAGGAATTTTAGCGGCACTGATATGCACAGGCAATATTAGGCGGTGTCAGGCCTGAGGGGAGGGGGTGCTTGCACAGCAGAGTTATGCACAACTCCCCTGCAGTATGAATGCCGTGTCCTCAGTGTCCTGTAAGAGTACTGCGTATGAATGCTTTCAGTCAACTGCCATTGTTGAGTTGCCTGTGAAACTGTACTATGGGTGTCACCACCTCAATACCCTGATTTTTGGCTTCATTTTCGCAAAACACCGTCGCATCGGAAGCCACCGGAGAGGTGAGTAACACTCACTGGGGACTTTTAGGGTTAGGCTCCAGGAAAGGGTTCGGGGTTAGGGTCATGGAAGAGGAGGGTTGGGGTAAAATTTAGACTTACCATTCAGAGCCCGTCTTCGCTGTTCCAGTCGGCAAGGCAAAAGCAATCGAATTTTGAACCAGCTTGGAACTAGATGTGAGAGAAGGGCCTTTTTTCGAAAGTGGCGACCAATGTCCCAAACTAAAATGGTCCATGGCCTGTGTCACAAAACATACCAAGAAAGGCTAGAGGAACTAAACATGTATAGCTTGGAGCAGAGAAGGGAGAGGGGGGATATTATAGCAGCTTTCAAATATATCAAGGCTTGTAAATGGCTAGAGGAGGGTGGCATTTTTCAAAGGAATAGGTGTAATAGAACACGAGGGCATGAATATAAACTGGAGGGTGGTAGATTCAGAGGAAATGTGTGGAAAAATTACTTCACTGAAAGGGTTGTAGATAAGTGGAATAGCCTCCCATCTGTGGTGGTTGAGGCTAACACATTAGAACAGTTTAAACAGTTTAAACATGCTTGGGATAAATATCCCAAGAAGATCCTAAATCTCAAACTTAATTAAGGATAAATAGGGACCAGGGTCACTATAGTTTTAAATCAACAACTGGGAAGACTGGATGGGCCAAGTCTACCAATGAAATGTGTAGGGATGGATCTGGGTAAACTCACGTCCCTTGATAGCTGCATCAGCTGGAGGAGTATATGATCGATGTTGATCAGTTCCAGGATGCCAAGACTGTTACTCACTGACTCCCACTGGAGCGGTAACACTGCTATATGCTGTGACTGAATCAATTTACTATTGATTCAATTTATTTCAACATTCAACTAGCTGACTTTTACTGTGAATTTTAAGGATAAAACGATGCTGCACCATGAATTACTAGACTTGCGGTTGATTGGATGAGGACTGGTCCTAATTAAGAGAAGCTGTGATTGATGAGAATTTGCATTCTGGTGCTGGGATCTACATATGTTTTAAACCCAGGAATTTTTAAGTGGATTATCATTCTGTGAACTGTGAGTGAGAATTACTGGGCAAATATTTTGGCCATATATTGGACATTTAAACCTAGAGTGGATGATTAAGCACAACCGTTATGTTTTTAAAAGCCCCTTAATATCTTAGGGGTAGATCCAGAATTATGTCCGTCTTCCATAGACAAACGTAATTCAATGAACAATAGCTACTGCAAATGCCTTGTAAAATAGGGGGATTACCCCAAAACGTAGGGGTTTCTTAATTGGTCAGAATTTACCTTGTTTTTATATATATTTTTATATAATTTTTTAATGAATTGTTATCAACTTTTGGAATAAAAAAGAAAGACTACACCATCATCCGATTGAGAGATCTTTTATTATACACGCATGTAACAAGAAAATATCATGTGAGTAGCCAATTGGTAGAAGTTTCTTTTTACTTACCTGGAGTCTGAACTGCTACACAAGGAACGTTTTCTTGCTTTCTTTCCCTTTGAATTGAGGCACTGGTGGATCAAATCGGAGGCTCCTGGACTAGATATATTTAAGAAGAGCGCATCACGAGAGGAGCTGGTGTATTGGAGGATATATAAAATCCTACTGCATGCAGTGAAACAAGCCATTGTATTGTGAGTAGGTGATTGACTATTTATTGTTTCCCCACACTACCTTTTGAGCTGCACAAGGGGTCTGTCTTTCTGTTTCTCTTTTTGCATATAAGAGGAGAGGACTATACAGAGGCATATAGGCAGAGAATCCTGAATACTGCCGTTTGATGAATGCTATTAACCAGTGGTGGGATTCAGCCGGTTCTGTCCGGTTCTGCAGAACCGATACCTAATGCTAGGTATGGTTCTGCGAACCGGTTGCTAATGAGCAGCGCTATAAACGGTGGCGCTCATTAGCAACTGATTCGCAGAACCATACCTAGCATAGGTATTGGTTCTGCAGAGATCCCGCCATCACCAGCCTCCTCCCCGGCCTCCTCTGCTTATGAATGACCCCAGGTCACGCAACATCATTCAGAGCCCGCGTCCCGCCGCAGAGGAGAAGGTCAGCGCCTGAGAGCAGCGGGACAAGGTAAGTGGAACGGGCGGATTACTACTGGGTAATGATGGAGGAACTGTACACATGCTGAGGGGACTGGGCATATGGTGAGGGATACTG
>WWET01001049.1:58984-76917 GCA_011038615.1 Limnodynastes dumerilii
CATGTGAGGGGGCGTGGGGGGGAACTGGACATATGAAGAGGTATACTGGGGAACTGGACATATGATGAGGGATACTGGGAGGACTGGACACATGATGGGGGATGCTGGGGATCTGGACACATGCTGGGGGAACTGGCCATATGATGAGGGATACTAGGGAGCTAGCCATATGAAGAGGGATACTGGGGGGACTGGACACATGATGGTGGATGCTGGGGGAACTGGACATATGATGAGGGATACTGGGGGGACTGGACACATGATGGTGGATGCTGGGGGAACTGGACATATGATGAGGGATACTGGGGGGACTGGACACATGATGGTGGATGCTGGGGGAACTGGACATATGATGAGGGATACTGGGGGGACTGGACACATGATGGTGGATGCTGGGGGAACTGGACATATGATGAGGGATACTGGGGGGACTGGACACATGATTCAGTAACAGTTTGGCAGGTGATATTTCTTATTTTTTGACTATTATTTTAAAACGATTTCTTAAAACATAATATAGTCTTGTGTACCTCTTTTATTGCTCTTATTTGCGTATTAAATGCATGAATTATTAAACTACGTTTTGTATATCTTTTGATATATTGAAAATGGTCATTAGGACATAGAACCTGTTGTTAATTTATTTGAATCCCACCACTGCTATTAACCAAGTGGACACAGAGTGAGTAGGAAATTGGAAGTGATTCTTTTACAATTTATCCATACAGTATTGCACATTTGGATTTCCTTCTTTTTGAGGTTCTGTATATAAGAAAGGTTGTGAACATCGGAGAGGAACAACATAGAAATAACAAACAAAGGGACATTTTTTAAATTAATTTCCCGAGAAGCGGGGGTAAGAAGAATAAGGACTTTTTGTCATTAATTCTTGATGAAATATCCGCAGCGCGGATCCTGTCACACCATTGACTGCAATAGTCCTAGTAATGGGTCTCCAACGCTGAACACCGGGGGGAAGGAACTTGTGGATCGGGCGTCTTCTCTTACCAACAGTCACTTAACATGTTTTGGGCTCTGCCCTTTCCAAAAAAAAAAAACTTATCAACCACCCTTTCAGTAAAGTCATTTTTCGGCACAATTCCTCTGAATCTGCATCCAGTTTAAATGCAAACCCTTGTGTGCAATTACTCCTCTTCCTTTAAAAAAGGCCACCCTCTTCTACCTGATTCACCTCTTGATATATTTCCTTTCTCTTCTCTGCTCCAAACTATACATGTTTAGTTGTTCTAGTCTTTAAATCTGTTTAGTCTTTCTAAATCCAAACATCTAAACAACATTTTGAAAATACACAAATACACAAATGCACACACAAGGCACTGCTAAAAACTCTCATTCATCTCCGGGGCATTTTAAAAGGTGAGGGGGCCCTTACCCATTATAGCTACACCAATTAATCATCTCCCACAATGATTATTGCAATGCTCTCCTTATTGTAATATTACATCCCTAGGGCCAGATTCAATTAGCCGCGATGACGGGAAAAAGTACGCGCTGCGCTTTTTCCCGTCATATACGGTATGAAAAATAGACAAATTTTTATGCGCACCTCTATGGGGTGCGCATAAAATTCACCCAAAAAAAATTCGCGGAATTAGCTTTGCACCGCAAAATACGCTGCTGCGAAGCTAATTGAATCTGGCCCCTAAAGTCTATATTGCATGCAGCAGCTAGACTGATTTTTGGGAGTTGGTCCTTTGTGTCAGTCTCTACATTGGTGGCATGTATTTTACAGAATCAAATACAAAATTCTTTTGCTAATCTAAAAAGCCAGAAATTAGAGCTGTCCGTGCATACAAATTCACACTTATATCAAGATATAGCCTAGATATCTCAGATATTTACAGGATATAATGCTCTTCTATACATAAAACAAATGCACTGATTCCCAGTTACAGGACTTCTCCCAGGCTGCACCTACTCTCTGTAAAAACCTTCCTCATACATTAAAACTATCCTCTAGTCTACAAACATTCAAGCACTCCCTCAAAACTTACCTCTTCAAAGTAGCTTACTAATTTCCTCAACCTACAGTACTTCTTGAAAACTGTCTACACTATTTACAACTACTTTGTTGTCCAGTTTTCCTTTTTGTTATATGATTAACGCAAAAATGAAAACTTTTTCTTTCTATACTAACTTACCATCGATTCTGCTACTAACACTAACACAAAAACTGGCTGCTGATCTGAACACCCCACAAATGTGATCACTGGAGGATCAGCCACTTCGTGATTGCTTTTTTGAACTTGCTCCTGTTTTGCCAATGCACAGTACAAACCAAAATGCTGGACTTATACCTACAAACAGATCTCAAATGCAACCCTAAATGAGGTCCTAGGTTTGCTAAGTTCTATGCTAAAGTGTTTAGGTTCATTTGACTACCAGTTGGGAAAAAGGGGAACCAGAGTTCCTGTTTGTACATTAGGGCATCATTTTCCACCTATGCTATAATTGGCAGAATGCCTTAGATCTAGGATTGAGATGGAGATTGTTTTCTCAATTATTCTCATAAGTAGGTTTTTTAAAATATATATTTATAGCATATGAGAGATGTATTCATTTTAATAAGCTAGACAAATATAGAAAAAAGGTAAATCCAGACAAGACAAATATAGAAACACCAGTAAAAAAAAATGTAAACATTCTTATTAAGAATTGCCTGTAAATAAGTTCTTGAAATTAATGATTATATACATACCCTCCAACATGACCAGGTGAGTGACAGTTGAAAGCTCCAGAACAGATTAAATTGTACCTAATGGAATGGGTCATGTTGGAGGGTCTGTTTTATACACTTCCAAAAATGTATACACTTCCAAAATATACTTAAACATAAGGAATCAATCTGGAGACATAAAACTCAGTGCGAGTAACACCTCTCCGGCAAAATTTACTGAAACATAACAAACGTTTCAACCGCTTTGGCAGCGGTTTTCCTCAGAGTGTACGAATAACAAAAGAATATAATATAAAATATATACAGTAAAATATTTACGGTGACCTTTGGAGCATAGGGCCTGATTCAGAGGCTGAAAATAAGAACTTAAAGTTACACCTGGGCAAAACCATGTTGATTTCAGGGGGAGTCAAGTTCATTTTATTCTATGCATGCAGGGAGAATGCTTTGCTTTTACTTATTGCACACAGATACCTGATCAGCTTCACTTTTAAACTGCTAATTAGACTTGAGCTGGGAAACATCACCTTTTAACTATAATACTGTTGCAACAAATTAAATTTGACTCCCCTGAAATCAACATGGTTTAGCCCAGGTGTAACTTTAAGTTCTTATTTTCAATCTCTGAATCAGGGCCATAATGAATAATATGCCTTCCACAACCATTCATTGTATGATCATTTGGAAAAGAATCATCTTTGCTTCAGTCTCAAGCAATTGCATATTAGTTTTTGTCATATAATGTTTCATTTTGATTTTTAAATATATCAAAATAATATATATCACAAAATGAAACTGTAAAAATGTAGCAGCCTAAATATGTACATGTTTTATTTTTATAAATAGGTTATATTAAATGAAGTTAAAAGGACAAGGTGTGAAGACATTTCCACCTCTTCTGTATATCTTCTCTAGTTATGGGTACACTGTCTGTTACATTAATATGTAGCTGAGCACTTGAAGATGAAGTCTCAGTTTCAACAGTGGAAGAGCAAGAAGAAAACTTAAGCCGAACAGGGATAATAAATAATGACAACAGATGTTTGTAAACCTTATGGTCCCATGTTCAGTGTTTTCATGTGTTGTCTTGTCTTGATGTGCTGTCAGTCTCCCTTCACCTGGGACTAGTGATATCTTATCAAAGCCTAAACAGCTCCCCTTCACAACAAGCAGATAATAGTGCCTTTCAATTTATCATAGAGGAAGCCTGCGAGAACCATGGGAACGAATGGTCAGGTGACAGCATGATAGACAGCTTGACAGCCCTTAAAGCATCATGGGAAATAGCTGTCAGCTGATTTTAGAGCAACTAGGGAGATAACCTTCATCATGAAAGGAAAAACAAAAATCTGAATATTTGTGTAGAGGTTTATAGCTTATTCACAGCTCTCACAAAATACCCTGTGCCCATTAAAGGATATATTGGAATATCAGGATTTGAAATGAAACAGCATTTTTCTAATCCTTGTTAACATCTAAAATATGTCAATTGCATCTAAATTTAAGAGCTCCTTTTGTCATGAGAAACTGCATTATAATTTGCATCTCTAGGGGAGACAAATACATATTTATTATGGGTTTTTTTCTGTGGTTTTTTTTTTTTTTAGCACATGACTCCTATTTTACCTTATAGTCTTTGCTCTTTGATTTTATTACAGTGGCAGGCTAACACATATAGTGCTTTGCTGCTAATTCTATGCTGTAGTGCTTCCAAAAATGGTAGAAAGTCATGTGCTAAGTGCAGTATCTCCTATAACTTCTTACACACCTGGGGCCAGATTTACTAAGCTGTGGGTTTGGAAAAGTGGAGATGTTGCCCATAGCATACCTCCCAACATTTGAGAATTGGAAAGAGGAACAAAATTTAGCGACATGGTAGACATGGTGTCTTGTACCTCCCAGTGGGTGTGTCTGGGAAAAGTGGTTTTGTCTTGCACCGTGGCGGGTCTAGTGCCTACCCTTTTTATTAATTCAGCCATCCTTATATCTACCCCTTATTATTTCTCCAAACAGCCATATGTCCGCCTCCATATGTCTGCCCCATTAATTATTTGTTTAGCTTCCATATGCCTGCCCCTTTATTAAATGTGTGCCCCTAGTATATGTCTACCCCTTTATTATTTGTCTAGCCTCCATATGCCTGCCCCTTTATTATTTGTCCAGCCTCCATATCTGCCCCTTTTTATTATGTCCAGCCTCCATATCTACCCCTTTATTGTTTGTCCAGCCTTCCATATCTGCCCCTTATTATTATGTCTAGCCATCCATATCTGCCCCTATTATTATGCCCAGCCATCCATATCTTCCCCTTATTATTATGAACAGCCATCCATATCTGCCCCTTATTATTATGCCCAGCCATTAATTTCTGCCCTTATTATTATGCCCAGCCATCCATATCTGCCCTTTATTATTATGAACAGCCATTCATATCTGCCCCTTTATTATTATGCCCAGCCATCCATATCTGCCCCTTATTAATATGCCCAGCCATCCATATCTGCCCCTTATTATTATGTCCAGCCATCCTTATCTGCCCCTTATTATTATGCCCAGCCATCCGTATCTGTACCTTATTATTATGTCCAGTCATCCATATCTGCCCCTTATTATTATGTCCAGCCATCCATATCTGCCCCTTTTTATTATGCCCAGCCATCCACATCTGCCCATTATTAAAATATCCAGCCATCCATATCTACCACTTATTATTATGTCCATCCATCCGTATCTGCCCCTTATTATTATGCCCAGCTATCCATATCTGTACCTTATAATTATGTCCAGAAATTCATATATATTCCCCTTATTATTTATTTTCTCTTACTTACCTTTTGGTGTCTTCTTCCTTCCTCCGCGGTGCTGTCTCTCCGTCTCTCCCTCTCTGATGACTGCGGTCATCTCTCTGATGACTGTGGTCACGTGGTGCGGAAGTACAGGTAATACAGGGCTCCTACGGGAGCTCTGTAGGACCAAATCTCTTTTCTAGAATGGCAGTGACCACATAGGTTCGATCACTGCCATTCACAGTAAGAGGTTTGGTCTTACAGGGCTCCTGTAGGAGCCCTGTATTTCCTGTTCTGTGCTGGAAGAGCCCTGCCGCATATACAGCAGAGGGCTTTACAACAAAAAAAAAAGAAAAACAACTTTGTCCCGAGAGGCTGATCTCTCGGGGCAAGTTGTGGGGTGGGTGGGACAGCGGAACAGTCCCCCGAAAGCGAGACTGTCCCGCTGGAATTGGGACAGTTGGGAGGAAAGCCATAGCAACCAATCAGATTCTAGATGACATTTTCTAGTATGTAATAGGAAAGTAAGAGCTAGAATCTGGTTGCTATGGGCAACATCTCCACTTTTACAAACCCACAGCTTAGTACATATGGCCCCTAGATTCATTTTATACTGTTTCTGTTTCTAATTGCCAGATTATATAATACTTACCAAACCTGTCAAGGACCGCACAGAGTAGTTTAAGTAGAAAGAGGTGGTGTAATGCCACCTCAGGGCGTGCCTGGGTAGAAGTGGGAGGGGGGAGGGATTTAATTAGCCGGCAAGGGCAGGGGGAGGTGGGGAGAGGGACGGGCCGTTGGGACATTGCACGGAGAGATAAGGTAGCCCTATGGCACTTGAAAGTGCCATAAGGTACATAAAAATGGGGGAGGGCAGGATAGGGGCAGTACGGGTGAGTTAGGTGCGGATCAGTCCTCACCTAACTCACCCGGATCTGTGAACACGGTCCACTTATTTCAGTGCAAGATACTTTGTATAAAATGAAAACAACATCAATAACTATGTGACATAATTTGCCCGTAGATTCCAGCTTGGAGACTTATGGCTACTGACATTGGGGTAGATCCAGAACTCCGCTCGCAATCCGTTTACTAGTGTAGCGTATTTATGCGTGCGTACCCTCTATACACTCCCCTAGGCACACCCCTTGAATGTACGTACTTTGACCAATTTCCGCTTTCCAAACCCTACCTTAACTTTTGGCCGCGTAACCGCTGTCGTCAGCACCCGTACGGATGGGCAACACGGACTTACGCAGCTAAGCACACCCATACTGTACACTTTAAATGAAAACCCCCGCCTACATTGCGTATTTTAGAAGTACTTTTGGCACATGTAAAATTGGCACGCCCAACGTACGAATTTACGCAACTAATACGTGAATGGCCAATACGCTCAGAGTGACGTTACGTAGTGTATCATCTGTCGTGCCCATGCCCAGTACATACAAAATCGCGATTTTACGTGTCCACCAGGCATAAATTCACACAGAAGCGTTGTTCTTGATCTGGGCCATTATTTGTAGTGTAGATGTCAACACATAAATGGTTGTACAATAAAAAATGATAATAGCCAAAAGCCACAACAGACTTACTTGAAAATATATTTTTTTAGTGATTGACACACTGTAAAAAAACAAAAAACCTTTACTATTAATGTATCAGTAAGAATTGCTAGCATTTAAAAGGATATTTATTTTCTGAACTACAGTACATTTATTAACCATGGGTGTTTATCCAGAAGCAATCCCATTGCAGTTTATGGATGATTTATTGGATATCTGCTGAGCTGAGCAAATTATATATTTATCATCAGTTAAACATGCAAATCTATTATTGGTAATTTATCTGGATTGAAGCCAGATTTATGTATGGGGCTTTTTTTTATCACTAGGATCGTAAAATGATCGCTTAGCTTTAGCTTTATGCACCAGCACCACATATCCAAGACGGATCAGATTCCTCTGGATCCAGAGTTCCATCCTGGGACCATTTCTGGTGGTGAGGTGGTATGGGATAGGAAGCCAAAAGCTGATAGTACAGTGAGGGCATACTAAGAGCTCTCCATCAGGGCTGTCTTATCCATTTGGCAATTTGGGCAACTGCCCAGGGACCTAACGAATCCAGGGGTCCTTGAGCACTGCACAGCCTGGACCTAGCCTGGACCTAGTCTGCCTGCTGCAGGGGCTAAAAATACCTTGTTCACAGATCGCAGGCTGTGTACCGCCAGGGGGATCCATTGAGTCTCAGCTCCACCTCCCCCTCTTGCACAGGGACGGCTGTGTGGCTTGCCATTAATCAGCCTGATACTGACGTGACCTTCACGTCAGTGCTTACTGCACAAAAGGCGCTTCGCAGAGGAGACATTGAAGTCACAGGTAAGAAGATCTTTTTTAATGACTCACAAAGGTGGAGAGGGCAGATAAAATGGACACTCAAAGAGGGGGCATAATGATATAATGATATATATATAGCCATCTAACGTCCACCCAAGGAAGCCGGGCCAAGAATGGAATAATTATAGGAGTTTGTAATTTTTAACAAAGTTACACAAAAATTTGGTTGTTTAATCAGTTTTTCTCTTACATCCATTGGGGGACACTGGTAACCATAGGGGTATAGTAGGAGACTGGGCACTTAAAAAAAAACCTTGAAAGAGTTAACCTGGCTACTCCTCCCCTACTATGCCCCTCCCCTCAGGGGGAATCCTCAGTTTTTTAGTAGTGCCCAAAGGAGCAGGGCATATTTCAGGAGGGCTCTGTCCCTCTTTCCAATTTAATGTTTAATTGTTTTATTTATTTATTTAATTTTATTTATTCTTACGTTCTAATTAGCTCTCCTGCCATCAGGAGGAGACCTTGGGACCGCTGGGACCAACTCTGGAGTGAATAGCCCGCGGGCTGCTTTCTCTCCAGGTCCCAGCGTGCTGGGGGTGAGTAGCCTGTGGGCTTCCGTCACCCCCCTTCCCACAAGCAAGATGCGGCAGCTTGACGACAGCTGTCGGCGGCGGGGCCACGGGCTCTGTCCCTCTTTCCAATTTAATGTTTAATTGTTTTATTTATTTATTTAATTTTATTTATTCTTACGTTCTAATTAGCTCTCCTGCCATCAGGAGGAGACCTTGGGACTGCTGGGACCAACTCTGGAGTGAATAGCCCACGGGCTGCTTTCTCTCCAGGTCCCAGCGTGCTGGGGGTGAGTAGCCTGCGGGCTTCCGTCACCCCCCCTTCCCACAAGCAAGATGCGGCAGCTTGACGACAGCTGTCGGCGACGGTGCCATTCAGCCGCCATTACAGATCGCATGTGCGGTCAGAGCTCCCCCCGCTACTCGCTGCTGGGAAGTTCTGCTGTGCCAGAGTACACCCGGCAGAGGGGGGCAGCAGCAGCGGGCAGTTCTCCATGATATGGAAAGTACAGTCGTTGCATGCATGTGCAACTCGCAGGAGGATCAGTGGAAGCAACGGCCATTTCCTGGCCACTGTGAGTATGGGGGAGTTGTTTTCCCTCGTGCAGCTGTTTGAGCGCTAAAATACTTACCTCACATTGTCTCCTCTCTCACCTACTGTGCCCTGTGTATGCTGGTAGTTTTCTGTCAGCTGGCCCTTTTGTAGTAGTTCTTCTGCGCACCCCTTCTTAAAAATATTACTTATATATTATAGTGTATTGAGAATAGTCAATTTAGAATTGTTTATTTTTTTTTGTATCTATTTTACTGTATTATTATAATAGTTTATTGTTAAAGGAGCGCATAATGTCAGACAAGGGCTCCGCTAAGGGCAAGGGGGCGACTGCCAGAGTTGTATTATATTATGCTTGTTCCAAATGTAATGACAAATTACCTTCTGGACAGGTGAACCCAGAGGCTATGTGCGTGACTTGCGAAGCCAGAGTTAGTGACCAAGGCTTGTCTACGGCTGTACCCGCACCGGTGGAAGAACCAGCCTGGATGAGGTCTCACACCAGTTCCATTGCCGAACTTACCCGGGTAATGTCTCAGCGTGGGGTAAGTGAGTCTTATCTTACTAATGCACCACACTGTCTTCCACAGCCGGTACTGTCCACTTCGGGGGTGTCCCAGGCTGAGTCGGGGCTAGTGCTATCGTTGACGTAGTCAGCTCAGGGCCTAGCCAAGGCTTCCTCATCTCTGGAGCACCTTCTTAAGACACCACATAAGCAGACAGGCAGACGTCAGCAGGACTTCCACCAGGTCATGGAGGAACTCTCAGAAATATCCTCACCTGAGGAGGGGGAGTTTGAGGAATCAGAGGACGATTCACATGAGGCTAGTTATTCATCTGTGGTTCAGGGGGTACAGGATTTAGTTTTGGCCGTCCGCAATACCTTAGGGTTTTCGGAGCCAGAAACCACTGAGACCGCAACGTTTTTTCTGTTTAAAAAACAGTTAGTTTGTTCCCCTCCCTCGCCTCAAATTACTGAGGTTATGTTGGAAGCCTGGAAAATACCAGACAAAAAATTGACTGTACCTGCAAAATTCAATTCTCTGTATCCATTACAAACAGAGGAAGCAGCAAAATGGGAGACGGCTCCAGTAGTCGATTCTCCAATTGCACACCTAACTAAATCCACCGTTATCCCGGTGCAAGGGGCTGTTGCCCTTAAAGATGCCACTGACAAGAAATGTGATTTCTTGTTACGTTCTGCCTATGCAGCATCGGGTGTGGTTATTAGGCCAACACTCTCTGTGGCTTGGGTTAACAAGGCCATCCAGCCGTGGGTGGAGGATTTAGCCAGTGGATCGTAGGAAGATATTCTTCTGGCGGAACATATCAGAGAGGCGTCTGAATATGTGGGCCAGGCGTCATTGGATACCACTACAGTCACTTTTAAACTTTCCTCCCTTATCATTGCGGCCAGGAGAGGTTTGTGGTTACATGCTTGGTCAGCTGACGCTGATTCAAAGCGCACTTTGGAGTCATTGCGCTTTGCAGGGGGAACTCTATTCGGATCGCAGTTGGAGAAAATTATCCAGACTGCCACAGGGGGCAAGAGTCCCTTCTTACCGGTTAGTCGGACGAAACCCAAGCAGTCAAAGTTCCATTCATTTTGGGCATCCTTTTGGCCCTAATACCAGAGGAAATCCTGCTAAGGGATCAACCAGTTCCTCCAGAGGGGGGTTTCGTAGAACCAAGGCCCCAGTTAAGCGAGGCGGGACTAAGCCCGCTGAAAAAAGTTTAGCATGGCGACCATTCCAGTCTAAGAGGGGGAGTAGGGGCCCGTCTATTGCAGTCCAGGTCCCAATGGCTAGCGCTACTCCCCGATTACTGGGTGAGAGGGGTGGTTTCAAGAGGATATGTGATAGACTTGAAAAGTTTTCCTCTCCCCAGATTCATAGCCACAGACTTTCTATCTTGCAGTCTGCAACGCAAGGCCCTTTTAGAACCTATTCAGGTTCTGCTGCGGACGGAGCTGATAGTTCCGGTTCCGGTTTCAGAAAGAGGTTTTGGTTTTTACTTAAATCTTTTTCTGGTAGAAAAAGCGGACTGGTCTTTTCGACCAGTCTTGATTTTGAAAAACCTAAACAGGTACATAGACATTCCCAAGTTCAAGATGGAGTCGATAAGATCGGTTATTGCAAGCATGGAACAAGGGGAATTCCTGGTTTCACTGGACATAAAAGATGCCTATTTACATGTCCCAGTCTGACCAGGGCATCAGTGTCTGTTGCAATTTGCGGTGGCCAATCATCATTTCCAGTTCAGGGCTTTACCCTTTGGCCTAGCTACAGCCCCAAGAGTTTTTACCAATTTGATGGCGGTAATAATAGGCTGTCTGCGCACCCAGGAATTGACCATCATCCCTTATCTAGACGACCTACAGTTGAAGGTCCCATCCTTTTACAGGCTAGCCAATCACCTACAGTTGCCATGAGTTTCTTAGAGTTTCTTGGAGACTCATGGGTGGATCATCAATATTCAGAAGTCATCTCTAATTCTGGAGCAGAGAATGCGATTCTTGGGTCTCATATTTGACACCAAGTTCCAGTGCGTTGTTCTGCAAGAAGACAAGATCCTGGCGGTGATAAACAAAACCAAGTCCATATTGAGAAAGGACAGGTTATCTCTCTTGGAAGACATGAGACTTCTAGGAACTATGGTGTCTGTTTTCGAGGCAGTTCCGTTTGCCCAGTTTCGTTCAAGGACTTTCCAATGGGAGCTTCTTCGGAAATGGTCCAAATCTTACCTCCATTTAGACAAACAGATTATCAGATTGTCAGAGGAGGGGCGCCATTCTCTAGGATGGTGGTTGGTAAGGTCCCATCTTTCCAAGGGTCGCTCTCTACAAGCGTGGGAATGGACCATCATTGCCACGGATGCCAGTCTGTCAGGTTGGGGGGCAGTGATAGGAGAGCACAAGTTCCAGGGTCTTTGGCTCTCCCACGAGACCCATCTCCCAATCAATGTCTTGGAACTTCGTGCGGTTCATAGAGTTCTACTCCAGTCCGGAACTCTTCTGTACAACCGATCCTTAAGAATTCAATACGACAATGTGACAACCGTGGCTTATCTCAACCATCAGGGAGGAACTCGCAGTGCAAGGGCCATGAAGGAGACGTCCTGAATCATGCTGTGGGCAGAATGTCACGTACCAGTAATTTCTGCAATTTTTATCCCCGTAGTTGAGAATTGGGAGGCCAACTATCTCAGTCGGTACAGTCTCCAGGCGGGAGAACGGTCTCTGCACAAGGAGGTGTTCAACCTGTTAGTGCAGCACTGGGGTTGTCCAGAGATAGACCTCATGGCCTCTCGCAGGAACATCAAGGCCTCTCTGTTCTGCACGAACGCAATGGATCCGACCGCATTTATGGACGCAATGTCGTTCCGGTGGCAGTTTCACATAGTATATCTTTTCCCTCCTCTGCCATGATATCCAGAGTTCTAAAAAAAATTAAAGAGAGAAAAGGTCGCCACCATCTTCGTGGGGCCGGACTGGCCTCGCTGCGCTTGGTACTCGGATGTCCTCTAGATGTCTGCAGCTCCTCCCTTCCGGTTGCCACTGCGGTCAGACCTTCTCTCACAGGGACCAATACATTACCGAGGTTTAAGTCAGCTGACTTTGACAGCATGGCTGCTGAGACCCTGATTCTTAAATCTAGGGGTTTTTCCGCAACAGTTATTAACACCATGATTAGGGCAAGAAAGCCGTTGTCCTTTAGAATCTATTATAGAATTTGAAAGACTTACATTCAGTGGCGTGAATCCCAGAATTTACATACGTCTCGTTTTAGTATTGCCCGGTTGTTGTCTCTTCTACAAGCAGGACTGGATAAGGGCCTCCGTTTGGCATCATTAAAGATGCAGGTGTTGGCTCTGTCAATTTTCTTTCAGAAAAAGCTGGCAGGGTTGCGAGATGTACAGACTTTCATGCAGGGCGTCCTACATGTTCAACCTCCTTTTGTTCATCCGATCGAACCTTGGGACCTCAACCTAGTGTTAAGGGCCCTTACCAGGGAGCCGTTTGAACCCTTGGAATCAATAGAATTGAGATATCTGACCTGGAAGACGGTCTTCCTGTTGGCTATTTCTTCAGCGACGAGGGTGTCAGAAATAGGAGCTTTGTGTTGTAAACCCCCCTTTTTAATTTTTCATTCACATACGGCGGTTCTACATACTAAGCCTTCTTTCACTCTTAAAGTGGTATCGCGCTTTCACATAAACCAGGAAATAGTGGTTCCAGATTTCTCTCTGCAGTTGGTATCCTCGGATCGGTCTCTGCATTTATTAGATGTAGTTCGGGCTTTAAGGTGTTATGTTGACAGTTCTGATCCTGTGAGAAAGATAGCAGACCTGTTTGTGTTGTATGAAGCCAACAAACGTGGTTAGCTGGCTTTTAAGACTTCACTTGCCCAGTGGATTACCTCTACTATCAGACAGGCTTATGTTCTGGCTGAAAGACCAATTCCAGGCGGGCTGAAAGCTCATTCCACTAGGGCAGTAGGAGCTTCGTGGGCAGCATGTCATGGCGCTTCGGTGGAACAGTTATGCAGGGCCGCTACATGGTCATATGTCCAAACTTTCTCCAAATTCTATAAGTTACAGGGTTTCACATCTCAAGATGCCAGTTTTGGACGCAAAGTGTTGCGAACGGCTGGTTCAGAGCATTCCCTCCTTTAGGGACGGCTTTGGTATGTCCCCTATGGTTACCAGTGTCCCCCAATGGAGAGAGAAATGTAAGAGAAAATAGGATTTTTGTACTCACCGTAAAATCTGTTTCTCTGAGTCCATTGGGGGACACTGCATTCCCTCCCTTGCTCTGACATGTGTGTAAGTTACATTGTGTAAAGTTTATCGTTATGCCTGCTCTTTGGGCTTACTTTGCAATTAACTGGGGATTCCCCCTGATGGGAGGGGCATAGTAGGGGAGGAGTAGCCAGGTTAACTCTTTCAAGTATTTTTTAAAGTGTCCTCTCTCCCCGGACCACCTACTATACCCCTATGGTTACCAGTGTCCCCCAATGGACTCAGAGAAACTGATTTTACAGTGAGTACAAAAATCCTATTATACATTAAACTGCCTTTCATGCACTTGTATATAGGTATAAGGATAAAGTAATATCCCGCGCTGATACGGTATGCTGTGTAGGGGGGGATGGAAAGAAATCCCGCTATTCTTTAGTCAGCTACCGATTAGATAAGGGAGTTTTGCTTCCCTTTAAGTATATAAATAGAGGTGGTATCAGTGCGTCAAAAGAAATATCTGGGTCCAGAGATATGGTGAAATAATAATAATAAACTTTATTGTGGTTTATCAAAAGTGTTAAAATGCACACTGTATTAAAAAAAGGGGGGGTGTAGGGAGGGAATAAGAATTTATGAGGGTCACTTGGACAGTGCTGCCGCACTTCCTATCTGTATTCTGTAACTACAGTTCATAGGGATGGTGTCCGGTTAATGAAAAGTTAATGGGTTCCATCTAGTGTGTACAAAGTGTGGGAACCTGTAATTTTAGAAAGAATCTAAAGAGATACTCTTGTATCTATTTTGAAGTTCAGTGATGGGCGCTGTATTGTCTAAGTGCCACAAATGTAACAATGTCTGTCCGGCAAATACTTCAAAGGTGGAGTTGGAATTACTGTAAATATTAGGTTCTGCAAGCGTTCCAGATGTAGAGTAACAGGGACCTTACTGGTAAGGTGTGGGTTAAGTTGTCAGCTATGGGGAGCTCACCCGTGCTGTGAAGAAATCCACGGCTCCTATGTGCGTCCCGCTGATGTTACCTCCTTAACGTTGCTCCTGGCTGTAGGTGGATCCTCGTCCTCGCCAAAAGTGGTAGCTCCGTGGAAGAAAGTACCGATGGAAAATGTGGTTGACAGCTGTTGAAGGCGGGGGAAATTGTGCTTTTTCCCTACGCGTTTCACCAGAGTATGGCTTCTTCAGGGAGAACACAGGAGTCTGAGTTACAGTGTGCCATTGGCGGGAGTTTAAATTGCCGTTCCTAGTGTGTGCAGATGAGCAGTCTGCAGCTGGAAACATGAGTGGAGGTTCTGGGTCCTAAAGCCTCCTAAAAGGTTGAGATGTACAGAGTACCATTACATGATAGTGATTTCAGTTTTGCAAATAATGTTCTGTATGTGCACAGTATGTGCGTTGGTAGTACATAGCAACAAGCGGATTGCAAAAATATTGATTATGACACATGAAAGCAGAGATATATTGTCTAATCAGGAGTGTTCTAAATATAGATAAATATAAATTTCTTCTCAAATATTACAACCATTGTGGATGTGCACAATATGTGCGTAGTTGGTGGTATATGGTATCATAAGGTTTGTGAGGATTCCTGATTCTCTGTTAAGACACATGGAAGCTGAGACAATTGTGTCTATTTAGGGATGTTAGGGTTGAAGGGGAGAGAAAACAACATTACAACATAATTCCGTTGTAGTTCATGGATTTTTCAATTCATGGATTTTTCAATTTATGAGGAAGGTGGCTAGATCAAAATCGATATTTAGCCCCTTAGGGGTCACAGTTTCCAGTTCATAAATCCATTTACTCTCTTCTTTAGATATTAGTTAGAGCGTGTTACCCCCTCTCCAGGGTACCGTGAATTTTTTAATTCCGATAAATAGTAGATCAGCCGAGTTGCAATTGTGTTTGGCAGCAAAATGTATAGGGACACTGTGTGTCATTGTGTTATTTTTAATATTTCTGAGATGTTCTGCTATTCTAAGTTTTAGGGCCCTTGTGGTTCTTCCTACATATTGTAGGCCACAAGGGCACTGTAGCAGACAGACCACTCCTTCGGTATATCAATTACTTGTAATAATAATGTAATTATAAATGCACATGGCAAAATAGAAACTATAAATGCACATGGCAAAATAGACAAAAGGGCAAGAAATAATTCCCAACTGGAAAAGGACAGGGAAATTTATAGGATTGATTAAATTGATTAGGATTTGTAAGCAGCAGTGGTAAAAACCATGCTTGTTTTCATTGAGCCATGTATTTGGTTCTTTAGCGTTAGTTTTAAGTGCACTTGGGACGAGGATGTTTTTTAAGTTGTCTGCTCTCCTGAAAGTGATGGTGGGTTTCTGTGGGGACAATATGTAGGGGACAATTTTTTCGTCTTTTAGGAGTATGGGCCAGTGTTTATTAATGATGTTTTGGAAATCCCGGGCTTGACTGCTATATTTAGTGATTAGTCTCACTTCTTTTTGTTTGGTTCCAAATTGGATGATTGGTGCTTAGGTTTCAGCCAGAAATCTCCTTCCAAGTTGTGAACTTGCTGAACCTGGTTCTCAACCTTATTAGTATCATAGTTGCGTTCCAAAAACTTCTCCTTTAGTTGATTAGCTTGGTGTTCAAAGTTTTGGATTTCAGAGCAGTTTCTCCTCATACGCATAAAATGGCTTTTGGGTATGTTGCCAAGCCAGCGTGGATGATGGTTGCTCTGTGCCGGGATGAAATTGTTGCAGTCAACTTTTTTAATAAAGGTTTTGGTTTGAATGGTGTTGTGATCAATATACACCTCCAGGTCAAGAAATTCAACTTTTTCTTTGCTAGTGTAGGTCAGGTTATAGTCGTTGTCATTGATGTACTTTAAAAATTTGTTTAGGTTGTCTGTAGACCCCTTCCAGAGGCATATTACGTCATCTATATATCTATTCCAAATTACAATGTCTGCACTATGGGGGTTGTTGTTCCAGATATGATTATTCTCCCAGTGGGCTACGAAGATGTTTGCATACCCTGGCACGAATTTCACGCCCATCGAAGTGCCCTGGACCTGTTTGTAATAGATATTGTTGAACCAGAAGTAGCTGTGGTTTAATATGAAATGAATCGAATCTGTGAGAAACTGGACTTGTTTTTGGTGGAGGTCAGAGTCGGATGAGAGAATGACCCATATGGCTTCACAGCCTTTCTTGTGGTCAATGACCGTATAGAGTGATGTGATGTCGCAAGTCATAAGTGTGTATCCTTCTTCCCAAGCGGTTTTGCGTAGAATATTTAGGACATGGGAGGTGTCCTTTAGGTAACTCCTTTGTTTGGTGACTATGGGTTGTAGAAATAGATCGATATATTCAGAAAGGTTAGAGGTGAGTGAGTTGACGCCAGAGACTATGGGGCGGCCGGGGGGGTTATTGAGTGACTTGTGGATTTTAGGTAAGTGATAGAAAACTGGAAGGATGGGGTTTTTTGTATTGATGTATTCAAATTCTTTTTTTGTGAGTAGATGATCTTCGTGGGCTTGTTTTAGGAAACCTGTTAGTTCCATTTGGTAGGATGTTCCTGGGTTACATTCAAGGACCTCGTAGGTTTGGGTGTCTGCTAGGAGTCTGTTAGCCTCTTGAATATAGTCCTTCCTATCGAGAATCACTAGACCTCCACCCTTCCCTCCGCCGGACATTAATATGTCCTTCCTTTTCTGTAGATCTCTAAGGGCATATTTTTCAGCTTTGTTTAGGTTGTTTTTGAGATTAGTGAATTTGTATGCAGGGAGTTGGTTTATATCCTCCTCAACCATTTTAATGAAGGTTTCGATGTAAGGGCCTTTTAAATGTACTGGGAAAAGGTAGATTTGGGTTTAAGATTGGTGTGGGAGAACATGGAATGGGTGGGGTCTGTACTTTCAAGTGGTTGGTTTGATATGGTGTTTTCAATGTGTTTCTGGTGTGAAAATAATTTTTTAAGAGTTAGATTTCCGGCAAACTTGTGGATGTCCATGCAGGTGGAGAATTTATCAAGGGAACTGCTGGGGGCAAATTTTAGGCCTTTATTTAAAAGGGAGGTGTGGGTGTCGGTGAGGGGCATAGAGCGCAAATTAAAAATACCCTCTGGTTTTATTTTCTGATCTTCAATTTTGCTCCTATTCTTATTGCTTGGTGGGAGCTGGACACATGATGAGGGTACTGGTGGGAGTTGGACACATGATGAAGGTACTGGTGGGAGCTGGACACATGATGGGGGTACTGGTGGGATCTG
>WWET01001049.1:87239-101522 GCA_011038615.1 Limnodynastes dumerilii
ACTGTATCTTTAAATATATGTGTATATTGGTGCCATATGCGCTATATGTATATATATATGTATGTATGTGTGTGTGTGTGTGTGTGTGTGTGTGTGTGTGTGTGTGTGTGTGTGTTTGAAATCTAATTCCCGGTTTGCCTTTAAAAAAAATCATTTCTCTAAACGAATTTGTTTCTATTTCCCCAAGCAATTCTTGTACTTAAAAATACATGAGAGCCGTGTCTTTGTTTATTAGAGGTCTTCCTGTATAATACTAATGCACTGCATTAGAGGAATCCAAGGCAATGAACAATGTCCCCTGGAGGCTGGACCGCTTGTAAAGAGAGAGGATCTGAGCATCAGCATGACTCCTTTTACCTGCACTGAAACATACATTCACAAGAGCTTGTTCAGAAATGGTTTAACAGTGCTGAGTTCCCTAATGTTTGTATTCTTGTTTCTCTTTTTGAAGGGATTTAAAGGCTTGACTGTGCCACATAAAGAATAAACAGCAATGTTCAATGCCTTATATAATTTTGTGCAACTGTCTTGTATAACAGGAAATACATGTTTACTTCATAACCCTGAGCGACTTACTGACTAGTATACATTCAATTCAGAGCACACAGTATTTGTTATATTCAGCCATAAGTATTTAAAGTGTCCTGTTCTGCATGTTATATATATATGTGCAGGAACTCACCTCTCAACAGCCCTAATTGCTGCCCCCTATCATTTTTCAGCCCTTATTGCAGCCCCCTCATAAGTTTCAGTCCTTATTACAGGCCCCTTATAACTTTTCTGCCCTTATTGAAACCCCCCTAGAATTTTTCAGACCTTATTACAGCCCCCTTATAATTTTTTTATAATTGTGCCTCCATGTAGGTTGTCATAAGGGAAAACACATTTCCTTCACTCCTTATTTGCTCTTACATTTTTGTGGTTCTGCCAATTGATAAACACATCCACCATATATATAAATATAAAAAAAACTATCAACATGTTATGCATTACATCATGGCCAACATATATTTTTCTTGCAATTTAGGAACCAGGTAAAAACTTAGAAGGCAGATATAGATCTATATCTGTCTCCTTAATTATTTACGGTTCACTATGTTATGTTTTATACATGGAAATATCTGTACATAACCCCTTCCTTTAAATAAAAATGATACATATACACACATGCATATTCATGCAATCCAAGCCCCCTCAAGTGCCATTCACATAAAGGTTGAAGTCTTCTACCGTTGTCTGTCCTCCACACTGGCTGCATCTTGGTGTAAGTATGACACTGAACTGACATTTGGTAGGGTCATGTCAACGTTGCGCTGCTGGGAGCTCTCTCTCCGCGAGCTCCCGTAGCCACTGATTGTAGACATTGGGCTGGATCCAGCCTTACGTAGGTGCTTGAAGTTGGTTGCTCCTGGGCTGAACCATGTTGATTGCAGGGGAGTCATATTTCATCTGTTACAAACAGTATTAGAGTTGAGAGGTGATGTTTCCTGTCCCAAGTCTAAATAACAGCATGATAGTAAAGCTGGTCACTATCTGTGTGCAGTAAGCAGTTCAAAGATATATCCCTGCATGCAAAGAATACAATTAACTTAACTCCCCCTGCAAGCAACATGGTTTGGCCCTGCAGTGACTAATTTCGGGCACTTAGGTCTGGATCCAGCCCATTGCCTGGTCTGCTGTGTAGAGTAATTGGCAGTGGCGTGCCAAGTCATGTCTTTGTCCGTGGCTCTGGAGGCAGTGCAGCTGTGCCAAGTCCAGTTGCTGCCCCGCTTAAGTGCCTTCAGAGCCTGTTGCACGCTGGACTCAATTTGGGCACCAGGTCCATATTTCTGGTCACCAGGATAAGCACCTGGAATTTGTCAAGTCCAGTATTGCGTTACTCTCTTTGGTATCTTGGTGTGAAAAAAAGAAATCTTTGGAAATGTCAACAGGTGCGGTGATGAACGCTATTTAGGATTATAGGATCTCTGCATTCCTACCTTTATCAAAAAAGAATGGAAGATAGTAATGTTAAATAGGTACTAGATATGCTACTAATATTTCTAATATTTCCTTAATGGCATTACATTAGAATCTACCGAGGAGGAAAGGGATCTAGGAGTCATTATTTCCAGTAACTTGAAGGTAGCCAATCAATGTAACAAAGCAATGAAAAAGGCAAGTCAGATGCTTGGTTGCATAGGGAGAGGAATTAGTAGCAGAAAGAGAGAAGTAGTGATGCCCCTTTATAAATCAATGGTACACCCTCACCTAGAATACTGCGTTCAGTTCTGGAGGCCATATCTCCAGAAAGACATAAATACATTAGAGACTTTGCAAAGAAGAGCAACTAAAATGGTCCATGGCCTTTGTAACAAATCATACCAAGAAATGCTAGAGGAACTAAACATGTATAGCTTGGAGCAGAGAAGGGAGAGGGGGCACATGATAGCAGCTTTCAAATACATCAAGGGTTGTGACCAGCTAGAGGAGGGTACCATTTTTAAAAAGAAAAGGTGTAATAGAACACGAGGGCATGGATATAAACTGGAGGGTGGTAGATTCAGAGGAAATGTGCGGAAAAATTACTTCACTGAAAGGGTGATAGATAAATGGAATATTCTCCCATCTGAGGTGGTTGAGGCCAATACAGTAGAACAATTTAAACATGCTTGGGATAAATATAAGGGTATCCTAAATTGAAACCCAAATTGAGGGTAAATAGGGTCTAGGGTCAGTATAGTTTTCAATAAACAAATGGGCAGACTAGATGGGCCATGTGGCTCTTATCTGCCGTCACTTTCTATGTTTCTATGTATGTTTCTATGTCTGCCCCTTCTAATTCCAGCCTCCATTGTCTGCCCCTTACAATGCCCAGCCTCTATTGTCTGCCCCTTTTAATGTCCAGTGTCCATGTCTGCCCATTGTAATGTCCAGCCTCCATTGTCTTCCCCTTGTAATGTTCATCCTCCATGTGTGCCCCTTATGTCCAGCCTTCATGTCTTCTCTTACTTACCTTTAATGTTTTCTCCCTTCCTTTGCAGCGCTCTCTCTGTCTGTCCCACACTGTCTCTCCTGGTCACATGCTACGGGAGCCCTGTAGGACCAAATCTGTTGCTAGAATGGCAGTGACTGCATAGGTTCAGTCACTGCCATTCGCAGTAACTGGTTTGGTCCTACAGGGGTCCCGATGTAGGACCCCTGTAGAAAATAAAGAATAATAAAGAAAATATAACAATATAATGTCAGGTAAGTTAGATCCAAAGGTAGAAATCCACATCAAATGGAGCTGATCATAAATAATGATGAATAGATGGCAAGAGGAATATAAATCCGTATGTATTATTGCAAATGAGAGCAATGTTCGTAGTTGTGGAGGTCACACAAATATATGATGGATATGGGGACCTGAAACACCCAGCTCAGGTAATAATGATGCAGAAGAGATGGTGTGGGTGATAAGAGGCCATCACAGACAAACCACACAATTGTCGGGGTAATTGGAGCTATGAGGGCACCTTACCATTTAATGTCCACAGGTGAGTGTCACTCCAAGGCTTGTAAAATATAGAAAATAAAGTCTCAGTCCATACCTTGTGTGTCCGATGTTTCAGTTATTTAATATAACTTTCATCAGGGAATAAACAAGTACAAAACAATCCACATATTTATAAGTTACCCCACCAGTGATAGCTTCAGTAACTACATACCTCGCTGTGGGACCGGTATGTCGGGCCGGGACAGGGTACTGAATTACCACATCAGCGATCGCGGCCCTGGTTGCCGCCCACCTGTAGCGATGGATAGATAAACAAATCAATTAGTGACCATGGGGCAGATCCTGAACTACGCATTTCTGCGAATTTATGTGTGGCAGACACGTAAATTCGCAGTTTTGATCGAACTGCACATGCGCACCGCAGAAAATACGCACATTCGCGCAGCATATTTTCTAACGTAAGGATAATTCACGTATTGCGAACGTAAGTAATTCCGTGTGGGCGTGCCAATATTACGTTAGCGAAGAATACGTGCGAATTCCGTGAAGTAGGCGGGGGGGGGGTATTTAAAGTGTACAGTATGGGCGTGCTAAGCTGCGTACGTTCGCGTAGTCTGTACGCCCGTTAGCGGACGTATTCTGTTACGTATGGAAAAGTTAAGGTAGGGGTTGGGTAGCGTATTTTCACAAAATACGTCCGTGCAGGGGGGGTGTTAAGGGTAGCGTAGCGAATTTACGTACGCGAAAATTCGCTACACGAACAAACGTACTGCAAACGTTGTTCAGGATCTACCCCATGGGGGTAAATTGGACAGCAAACAGAAAAACCCAACTAGTACCGACTGCAAAATATTACATACATAAGATGAAAACATCTCCATAATGGTTTAAATCTAATAGATCATTGTGTGTAGAGGGTTACTCTCGGACAATAAGTATCAATTGATGCAAGGCGAAAGGCATAAGACTATTATGACTTATCACAACAGTGTGTGAACGCAATGCTATACAATGACAATGACAATGTCAACAGACTGGCAAGTTAGTGTATAACAAACACATTGTCCTAAAAATAAGTCCAAGATAACACAATGGTATAAGTACATAATGCTATACAATATGGGCATCCACAAAGCAATCAGCTAATATATAGGGAACATATAGTCCCAATGTTAAGTCCAATATAGCGCAGTGGTGAAAACACCATGTCATACAGTATAGGCATCAACAAGCTAGCAAGCTAGTATTTAGCAGACACATAGTCCTAATAATGAGTCCAATATAACATATTGCTGAAAACATAAAGGCAATGTTTATGACATAAAGATGTGTACCGAAACCAAGTCCATAATATAACCAAGTTCATTATATAATTCTGGTAGTAACAGACCCCTTATTAGTGTTATAAGAAGCAGTTGAAACAGCAGTATTTGTGGGGCTAACATATTTAGTCTGTAAATCCACGCAGTTTCCAACTGGATAAGCTTAAGGTCCCGATCTCCTGCTTGGTGCAAAGGAGGCCCATGATCAATGGCTTTAAATCGAAGAGAGGATAGATGGTGCTTATGTAGGGCAAAGTGTCTCGTCACCGGCTGCTCTGTCTCCTTCCCGACTAATGCTGTCCTTATGGCCGATCTATGCAGTGCTATTCTCTCTTTTACCTGGCAGATTGTTTATAGATGTAATAGAGTCCACACAAGCACACAATAAGATATACTACATAAATAGTGGTATAAGTGATGTAGTGTCTGATCTCATATTATTATTGTGTGGATGAACAAATGTAGTCCCTGGTTCCATTGATCTGCAGGTCACACAACTCGGGCACAGAAAAGAACCTTTTCTAGTGTGTAACACTCTATGTTCTGTGACATCCGTTTTCATTAAAATATCTTTAAGATTTCTACCCCTTTTATAACTATGGAGAATTTTCTGTTCCTTAAATGGTAATTCTTTATCAGTAGTCACCATAGACCATGTAGCATTAATATTCTTTTTGGTAGCAGGGCTTGTGCTGTTATAAGTGCTGATAAATGGAATTCTGCTGTTTAAGATTTTCTTTGATTTAGTCTTAAGGGTCTTCCCGAGGTATGTTCATGATTTTTACTTTGGTCTGGAATAGCTCATTGTGGCTATAGCCACGTTGTATGAACTTGTTGATTATTTTGTCCATTTTTCTTTCCCATTTATTGGGGTCTTCTGTGATCAGATGGACCCTTAACACTTGAGAAAAGGGGAGTCCTTTAATAAGAGAAACGGGATGGTTAGATTGAGCCAACAGGATATTGTTCTTATTCGTTGGCTTGCTGTATATCCCTGTAGTTAATTTGCACTGGTCTTTCGTTACTAAAACGTCCAGGTAGTATACACTCATTCTACTGAGTTCAAAGGTAAGCCTACTAGGTGAATGGTTACTATTCAAGTCATGCACCAGAGATAGAAAGGACTGTTCAGATCCCTTCCTCAGAAGGAACAGGTCGTCGAAATAGCATAGATATAAAATAGATCCTTGTATGAATCGGTGATCCTTATACAGATGTTCTACTTCATACTGTGTCATAAACAGGTTGGCAAAGGCAGGGGCCACATTGAACCCCATTGCACAACCTGTTAACTGTAGATAGTGTGAACCATTGAAGTAAAAGTAGTTCTTTTTAACGTAATTTCCAATAATGTAACAAGAAAGTCTACATCAACCCCTGTGTAATTCTCAGCATTCTGAATTGCTTGATGTACAGCCTATAGACCTTCTTGATGTGGTATAGACTTATATAGACTACATACGTCCAAAGTGATAAGCAGCGTATATTCAGGAATATCACCAATGTCTCTTAATTTCTGTAGGAAGGGGGTTGAAGGCTTCAAGAAGGATTTTCCTTGACCACAGGTTGTAAATATTTGTCTAAGAAGACTGACGCTTTTTGAAACAACGATCCCACTGCCGATATAATTGGTTATTCATGTCCTTATGGACCTTTGGGATCATATATAGTAGTGGTGTGATCGAATACTTTGTGGTTAAGAATTCAACCTGTTGTTTAGTGATATTATATGATAGCAGACCATCCTTTATATGTTGATCCAATTCCTGCTTGAAGGTATTTACAGTAGCGGGTCCATTGTCATCTCCTAATTGTCTATTTCTGAGACATGTTGTGTGCAATCCTGGATGACAATGGACCCGCCTTTGTCGAACAATCTAAATAGGAATTACACAAAGTTCGCAACAAAATAGAAGCCACAAGCCAAGTCTAGAGATAGATCCTGAAACGGATTGGATCACAAAACTCACACAACAGGTTCAGAAATACAAGCAGGAAGTCTTCGCATACAAAAAGAATACATTAATGATTGTTAACAAAGATTACCAGGACAACAATGTTTACAAGTATGGATAGAGTCAATTTCAATCAGAGGAGACTTCAGACTAGACGCAATAAGAAGCATATTAATCCTAACATTTAGCATTCTACTCAGATACAAGTCCAACCTCAAACACACAGAAGCCCCCTTTAGGGGTTACTACCCGATCACAGCTAAACACAGGACAAACACAAAAAGAGGGGGGGGCAGTGGAAAAGGCAAAAGCAAAAAAAACGAAAAACTGGACTTAATTATTAAAATCTCCACAAGAACACTAACAGAGGGAGAGAAAACAATACTTAATAAAGGATTATAATTTGTCCCCTCAGAAAATATTTCTAAGTTAAACTGGAAAATAGAAACGGTACGGTTTAACCGCCAATTGAGACTCAAGGAATATTTTAACAAACAACGAGTACCAGAGGAAAGAGGGAAAAAATGAGATGATACATGGATAACAAAATCCAACTTTGACCCCATTTCTACAAATGCGACTATCAAAACTTACACAAGACTACTGGAACAATTTCCTTTTATGGGTGAACCATTGAATCAGAATAATAATAAGTCCAAACAAGACCTAGAAATCCTTAACAAGATAGCACAAGATACAAGTATTATTATTCGCCCCGCTGATAAAGGTGGGGCCATTGTCATCCAAGATCGCACACAATATGTCTAAAAAATAAACAGACAATTAGCAGATGAATCTGTCTATAAAAAACTACCTTATCATCCTGTAAATACCTTCAAGCAGGAATTGGATCAACATATAAAGGATGGTCTGCTATCAAATAATATCACTAAACAACAGGCTGAATTCTTAACCACAAAGTATTCGATCAAACCACTACTATATACGGTCCCAAAGGTCCATAAGGACACGAATAACCCACCAGGGCGACCAATTATATCGGCAGTGGGATTGTTGTTTCAAAAAGCGGCAGTCTTCTTAGACAAATATTTACAACCTGTGGTGCAGCAAGGAAAATCTTACTTGAAGGATATAACCCCCTTCCTACAGAAATTAAGGGACATTGGTGATATTCCCAAAGATACACTACTTATCACTTTAAAAGTATGTAGTCTATATACGTCTAGACCACATCAAGAAGGTCTACAGACTGTACATCAAGCAATCCAGAATGCTCAGAATTACACAGGGGTTGATGTAGACTTTTTTGTTACATTATTGGAAATTACGTTAAAAAAGAACTACTTTTACTTCAATGGTTCACACTATCTACAGTTAACAGGTTGTGCAATGGGGTCCAATATGGCCCCTGCCTTTGCCAACCTGTTTATGACACAGTATGAAGTAGAACATCTGTATAAGGATCACCAATTCATACAAGGATCTATTTTATATCTACGCTATTTCGACGACCTGTTCCTTCTGTGGAAGGGATCTGAACAGTCCTTTCTATCTTTGGTGCATGACTTGAATAGTAACCATTCACCTAGTAGGCTTACCTTTGAACTCCGTAGAATGAGTGCACACTACCTGGACGTTCTAGTAACGAAAGACCAGTGCAAATTAACTACAGGGATATACAGCAAGCCAACGGATAAGAACAATATCCTGTTGGCTCAATCTAATCATCCTGTTTCTCTTATTAAAGGACTCCCCTTTTCTCAAGTGTTAAGGGTCCATCTGATCACAGAAGATCTCAATAAATGGTAAAGAAAAATTGACAAAATAATCAACAAGTTCATACAACGTGGCTATAGCCGCAATGAGCTATTCCAGACCAAAGAAAAAATCAGGAACATACCTCGGGAAGAAACCCTTAAGACTAAATCAAAGAAAATCTTAAACAACAGAATTCCATTTATCAGCACTTATAAAGAATTACCATTTAAGGAACAGAAAATTCTCCATAGTTATAAAAGGGGTAGAAATCTTAAAGATATTTTAATGAAAACGGATGTCACGGAACATAGAGTGTTACACACTAGAAAAGGTTCTTTTCCGTGCCCGAGTTGTGTGACCTGCAGATCAATGGAACCAGGGACTACATTTGTTCATCCACACAATAATAAAAGATATGAGATCAGACACTACATCACTTGTACCACTACTTATGTAGTATATCTTATTGTGTGCCCGTGTGAACTCTATTACATTGGCAAAACGATCCGCCAGGTAAAAGAGAGAATCGCACTGAATAGATCGGCCATAAGGGCAGCATTAGCCGGGGAGTCAAAGCAGCCGGTGGCGAGACACTTTGCCCTGCATAAGCACCATCTATCCTCTCTTTGATTTAAAGCCATCGATCATGTGCCTCCTTTGCACCAAGGAGGAGATCGGAACCTTAAGCTTATCCAGTTAGAAACTGCATGGATTTACAGTCTAAATACATTAGCCCCACATGGCCTCAACGAATACTGCAGTTTCATCTGCTTCTTATAACACTAATAAGGGGTCTGTTACTACCAGGATTATATTATGAACTTGGTTATATTATGGACTTGGTTTCGGTACACATCTTTATGTCATAAACATTGCCTTTATGTTTTCAGCAATATGTTATATTGGACTCATTATTAGGACTATATGTATGCTACATACTTGCTTGCTAGCTTGTTGATGCCTATACTGTATGACATGGTGTTTTCACCACTGCGCTATATTGGACTTAACATTGGGACTATATGTTCCCTATATATTAGCTGATTGCTTTGTGGATGCCCATATTGTATAGCATTATGTACTTATACCATTGTGTTATCTTGGACTTATTTTTAGGACAATGTGTTTGTTATACACTAACTTGCCAGCCCGTTGAAGTTCACATTGTATAGCATTGCGTTCACACACTGTTTTGATAAGTCATAATAGTCTTATGCCTTTCCCCTCACATCAGTTGATGCTTATTGTCCGAGAGTAACCCTCTACACACAATGATCTATTAGATTTAAACCATTATGGAGATGTTTTAATCTTATGTATGTAATATTTTGCAGTCAGTACTAGATGGTTTTTTTTATTTGCTGTCCAATTTACTGCTATGGTTCCTAATTGTTTTATTTATCTGTATCCATCGGTACAGGTGCCGCGATCGCTGACGTGGTATTTCAGCGCCCGGTCCCGGCCCCGACGTGCCGGTCCCAGAGCGAGGTATGCAGTTTCTGAAGCTATCACTGGTGGGGTAACTTATAAATGTGTGGAATGTTTTGTACCTGTATATTCCCTGATGAAAGTTATATTAAAAAACTGAAACACACACAAGGTCGGACACACAAGGTATGGAATGAGACTTTATTTTCTATATTTTACAAGCCTTGGAGTGACACTCACCTGTGGACATTATAATAAATATGAAAGACTTGTGAGTGTCTTCCGACTTCTGGACTATATATATATATATATATATATATAGTCCAGAAGTCGGAAGTCACTCACAAGTCTTTCATATTTATTCAGAACACCAAAATGCTTTTATTCAAAAGAACATGTAGTGCCGACGTTTCAAACGTAAAACACAATTTTCATCAGTGTTATAAGACATGTCAGAAGACATGACCCTAATTAAAATTGTGTTATACGATTGAATGTCGGCTCTATGTGTTATTTTGAATAAAAGCATCTTGGTATTTTGAATACATTTGAAAGACTCGTGAGTGATTTCTGGACTATACATGGTCACATTTTGTAAGTTTGCCTTCCAAATAGCTTTACCAGTTCTTCCAATATGAAGAAGTTGTGGATTAATTCTCAGTTCCCCACAGCTGTGGGGTTTAGTGATTAGCTGGCAATCCACAGTTGTAAATTATGTAACCATGGGCCGGATACAGAACTCCGCTGTTGCTGCGGCTGTAGCTCTGGCCGAACTGGCAGCAGAGATCCGATAGGAGATTGCTTCACGATCCAAAATTCTGTGCTTCCAATGGCAGGACACTACCTTAACATTAACAACATTAACAACAGAATATGGGGTAGGTACATAAATAAGGATTGTACATAAGCCCTTACTGTATGATTGAAATACTTCCCACCCTGCTTCCACGCTGTATTCATCATACCTTGTCCCATCAAGCCATCAGAAAGGCTTCCAACAAGTCTGGGGAGGCAATTACTAAAGACGATTTTGTGTAAATCGAAGTTTTCTGCGTTTTTTTCAGAGATTTTGAACTAGCTACATTTACTAAAAAAAAATCTCTGAAAAATGGCCATGATAAATGTAAAAAAATAGAGCTGAGTGTGAGTGTCGATTTATTTAAAATCGGCACCCACTTAGAAAAAAATCCATCACGAAAATTAAACAAAACTTTTTTGAGTAAATAAGCATTTAATAATATAAAACAAATTGCTTGTGTCTACAAAAAATGAACTGCGCAGCATGCTGTTAACCCTTAGCATGCTGCCGCATATAGTACTAGAATGCAAGTAGGCATGCTGTGCCTTTTAGTACAATAATCGGGTATGCCAAGGGTTAATGGCATGCTACCACATACATACAGTGCCCCGATTCCACATAAACTATACACAGTATTCCTCTAAATCTATACAGTGCTTTGATTCCACTAAATTTATACCGTGTCTCCAATGTAAAAACAAATACACTGCACCAAGTCCTATAAGTATTTTCATTGTCCCACTGTAAAATTGTAACCAATGTAATTCTTTTTAATCATTTGTGTCCCGTTTGGCAAAATAAATTAAATATGTTTTGCTGATGTATGTTAAAATTATAATTTCCATTCCTTTAGGCATCAAAAATAATAATAAAAAAATATTCATACTCACAGTTCAGAAGATTTCAATAGGTGTCCTCAGTCCTGCGGTCCTTCTGTTCTTCCAGCGATGGATGCTTCTTCTTCTTCTTCTGCGTCCCGGCGGCTAATGACTCATGTCATTGCTGACCACATATTTATACCCTCTGATGGGCAGACATGGGCATACTGTGTTTTCTAGTACTATATGTGGCGGCATGCTAAGAGTTAATAACATGCCGTGCAGTGCATTTTTTAAGAAAAAAACACATTTATTTTTTTAATTACATTATTTAGGGGCACGGAGTGTGACAATTTTTTTTGCCATAAATCGCCATGATTATAAATCGCCAGAAAAAGCGCCCCTTAGTAAATTTGCCCATTTGGAACCCCAAATCGCAGGAAAAGCACGGCGATGGCTGACGATTTATAATCGCAGCCAAAAGTCAACTTTAGTAAATATACAAAAAATAAAAACAAAAAAGCACCCATCACATAAAAGGGGGATAGCCAAAAACAATATAGCACCAGACTTTTATAAGATACCACAATTATTTATTCAAAATAAAACAATATAATTAAAACATATGAAACCGGCCGGCAAATATATCTGCAAATATATCTGCATCTGTTTCATATGTTTTAATTATTTTGTTTTATTTTGAGTAAATAATTGTGGTATCTTATAAAAGTTTGGTGCTATATTGTTTTTGGTTATTCCCCTTTTATATGAGCGTGGGTGCTTTTTTGTTTTTATTTTTTGGATACTGTTTAGGATGTAATTGCCACATCCTAGTACCTGCTGCTATCTACATTAATTGAGGAATACATCCATTTATATTTTTATTTTTATATATCTATTTTTTTTTTTTTTAGAAGTAGTATTACACTCTAAGCGCCGATTGGGAAGTTCTATGTTTTTTTCTTGGCAACTTTGTTTTAGTAAATTTACCCCCAGATCTCCATGCTGGAAGCCTTATACACACGCATGCGCACTTGCCATTTGCAGTAGTTTGGGTGTTTCTGGATGCAGTCCATGAGATGAATTCCCTGTATTGACAAATCATACTTCAGCAGTCAAAGTTGGATTGCTACATCAAGGTTTGTAATAGTAAATGGGGAGGAAAAAGTGTGAGACTGTGTTTCATGGCTTGGCTTTGATCTAGTTTAAGTTTAAGCAAATCTTAATGCCACAGCAGACAGTTCAAACTAGAGCATTGAATGCTTCAAATTTTGATGTTTTTGGCAAAGGGTCTTCTCAGATTCAGTATGACAATGACCACATTTATTTAGCTTGGACCATCATGACAACTTTGGTGTGGATGTGTAGCATTATCTGGTTAGTAAAGAACCGTTACCCTCAATGGAACTCAACACCAACCATGACTTTGGTGATAAATTGTAATGCTGACCAAATGTAGACTGTTTGTTACGACTACACTTGTGTCAAAATGATTGTCAGTAGTCTCAGCCATTTTATAAAGTCTAGTGGAAAGCCTACCCAAAAAAGTAAATATATAATTTACTATAAAAGACTATAAAAGAGGCAAACCCTTTATCTTCTCTAACTCCATTGCACGTACACAAACAACCATGCTAGGCACCTCAGAAGAACAGATTGCAATATTGGGCTTTATAAAATTTTGCTGCTGTTAATGTTTAAATACCATGATTGGCTATGGGATATTCTGACTCCTCCCATTTTAATTACTGCATGCCCATTTGTCACTATTTTTCAACAATGAATGTGATCTTCAAAATAAGACTGCTTCTAAATGTAATTTGTCATAAAGCTAATCCTGTTTATACAGACAATCATGCTATAAACCCTACTACAGAGCTCCGTGAGACACTTTGCAAAGCTCACCTTAATGAATTGTCTTGTATTGCATAATTCATATATTTAGTGCACAGAAAAAGTTTAACAAATTAACGGCTGAAGCAAGCATGCTTAACCTCATTAGTGTTGTATCACTACAAAGATGGCTTTTAAAAAAAATAAGTGTTGACATTTTCACTGAGACATTTCATACGCTGAACATGTTTTGTGTTAAGAGGTGTGACTAATTAAATTTCTCCTTTCAGAACCAGTATGTCCTAAAATTCCTCTCACAATATTCTTTTATCTCTTACAAGAAATACAGAATAAGATAATTATACGGAAATTACAATTACCAAAAACATACTACAGACTAAGGAAATTTGCATAAATGTTTCTCTGAAATAAAGGTATTTCTATTGATGCATAATATTATGAAGTACAATTAAACTTGAAATTCAGAGATGTGCTACTTGGTAATGGTTGTTCCCAAGTTTCTCCTTACAAATTATGAGTGGTAATGAAAGAAAGGTTTGTAAAACATTTTTACTTATCTGTATTACTGCATTATTCATGGACTAGCCAGATTATGCCCTCAACATTTTACAAACATTGTTTATTAATCAAGCAATTTTTCAAAATGTTTATTGATTGTCTACCACTATTGGAACCATTTGATAAACTATATCTTTTATAAGTATATTTTCTCCTTATATGAGTGGTAATGAAAGAAAGGTTTGTAAAACATTTTTACTTATCTGTATTACTGCATTATTCATGGACTAGCCAGATTATGCCCTCAACATTTTACAAACATTGTTTAGTTTATTAGCAATTTTTCAAAATGTTTATTGATTGTCTACCACTATTGGAACCATTTGATAAACTATATCTTTTATAAGTATAT
>WWET01001049.1:114636-142887 GCA_011038615.1 Limnodynastes dumerilii
ATCTATCTCATATCTATCTATCTATCTCATATCTATCTATCTATCTATCTATCTATCTATCTATCTATCTATCTATCTATCTATCTCCCTATAAAGTATATATAGCCATTTGTCTCTAAACACATTTAAGATTCAAAGCCTATAAATATAAAATGTTCTTTGTAGTTGACATCTCTTATTGACATCTCTCGAGAATGTATTATTTTTTTTATTAAATATAGGTCAGTGATTGTGGCTGATTAGTAGCACTTACAGCAATTTGCGGGAAATAATTGGCTGCCATACAAGTGATTGGACAGGAATAAATAACTGATCCAGTAATGATAGGTTAGGGTGTCCATGTCAAGACACTAGTATTTTAGATATGACTGATTAATATTATAATTGAAATGACAGTTCTCTGAAATAGCATCAGCAATGACTTTTTATTTCTAAAGCTAAGAATATCTGATGAGATGCAGGTTGAGATCTGCTCTATAGAAATGCTGAGTGCATCCTGTGCTTATTGCTGCTGATACAAATGAGAAGCCAGGTGTCCTTTACTTATGAGAGTGCTTATGTCTCCCTGTCCTTATATGGCACACACAGTCTACTGCAAAGATCTATGGCTGTATGAAAAGCAGCATTCTCACAAAATAAGTGACATTTTGAAACTATTTAGCTTTGAGAAAACTGGAAATAATTACTATGGCCCAGATCCTGGGCTACGGCCGACAGGGGAATTATGTACATATGTAATGTAATTATGCATGTCGTGAAAGCGGAGATAGACATGCTAATGAGGGGGCAGGGCGGGGAAGCTCCGTTACGATCAGGTATGTGGCCATAAGGCTGCACATGTGATCATGAAACATGTAAGTGTCCAGATTTCCTACCGCCAGGGGGAGTACATGGGGTGTCCCCGCTACAATACTGGTGGTACCGGGCGGCCGTAAGGCACAAACTGTAAAGGAACACACCTTTTTTTTCTGTTTTTCTAGGTTATTCAGCAGTCAGTCTATATCAGAACAGTCTAAACCTCTACACAACACTACTCAGATAAAACAATCTGCATTTATTCATTATTCATCTGGCCCAAATCATCTTCTTTATCAGTCCATTGGTAACATGTTTCACTTCTCTAACAAACAGCATTAGAGTGACATAAACTTCCCATGTCTGATGCCTGGCAGCAAAGAACACCATCCCCTACAATATAACAACAATCCCCAATAAAGACACAACACTTGGTTGTGGGACTTATATGAATTGTTTTATTTATTTATGACATTTTGGATAAAATACTAAATACTTAAATTGATGGGGGTCAAATAAAAAGCAGGTCTCACATGCAAACAAAGTTGTAGTAAACAGACCTTTAAACAATATGAAATAAACAATATGAACTGAGCACAAGTGTGTAAATAAATAGCACTGGACGTCACTTAGGTGCCAACGGAGGCCGTCAACTTGCCTCTAATCAGGTCAGACAAATTCAACAGCCAATTTCTCTGGCTAGTCAAATTCAACAGCCAATTTCTCAGGCTAGCCAAATTCAACAGCTGAGCAAGCAAACATAAACAAGTGCCTTTTCCCCGAAATCCACCACCAACTTATTGCGCTAATAATGAAAAACAACCAACCAAACAATGACCTGCTTCTCCGCCATAGTCAGCCACATAAGCGAATACTCTGCAAGAGAGCCCAAACAAAAAGGAATTGGGGATGGGAAAATCAGATGACAAAGAGGGTGACTTCCTGCCTGAGCTACCTTTAAAAGGCTATCCTTCATGATAACTCCTCCCCTAGGCTTCAACTGACCAATGACAAGCAGAGGAGGAGAGTGGTGTTCCCTGGGCAGGGAGTTTATCTGTACTCATATAAATTACTTAACCCTCCCTCTTAGTCCAGGCTCATATTGGATATTATAAGGTCGGTACAATGGCTGATCTGGATAATGTTAATAAAAGTGTGTCAGACCAAATATCAACTCCCAGGCTAAGATTTTCAGCCAGTTCCTGATTCCTCTTATTTTGTGCATATAATGGGATGAAAGGAGAGTAAATGCTTATCTTCATCTCATTGTAATATCCCATGTTGCAGATAGTTCCTTGATCATCTACATTAATGTGTCTATCCAAATACTGTACCGAATCCAGACTTCCGCAATGTCATTGATTTCCATTCACACTGATCATAAAACACGCTTTTTGCGTTCTGTGCATGTGCGCATTACGAGTGCCATGATCAAAACGCAATCCACATGATTGCAATTTTTGCAAACTACAATGTATTCTGATGATGGATTGTTCCGATTCACTCTCTATTTTAAGTGAGGATGGAACATAAGTTTTAAGCTAGGATTCCCCTGTCAAAACTCCATGTGAGTGAGGAGAGGAGTCTCCCATGCATTTACACCTAAGACTGGTTATAATGAGGATCCCCACCGACACTGCATTCAGAGCCATTGGGAGACTGAATTTGGTCCAATGTACCTAAAGGAGGCATGACATTATGGGGTCTCTTTACAAACTTAATTTTCATATGATAATGCCCATTTTCATGTGAAAATGGGCATTATCGTATGAAAATTAAGTTTTTAATATCTACAGACAATGGATCGCCATGGAAAACAGCAGTTTCCATGGCGATCCATGTAAACATTGGGGCGATCGTAATATCTATTAAACTAGACGTCTCAGGATGACGTTAGTGCCTATATCCCAGTGAAGTCCCCATATTCCCCCCCTTTTCCTCCCCCTAATAGCTGTTGTTAGAGTGAAGAAAAGAGGGGCATGTATGGGGAGGCCATTGGGATAAATTAGTGTGTGTTTTTTTTTTTTAAATAAATGAATACATTTAAAATATTAATAACAATAAAAAAAATTAAGAAAAAAGAAATCTCACCTCTCCGGGAGACGCGTCTGACTCTGAAGATTTCAGAGTCCCGATATGAAGACATTGCGCATACGCAGTGTTTTTTATGCCGGGACTCCCGCATGGGAGTCTCTGCTCATGCGCAGGACTTCATTCATACAAAGTATGAATGAAGTGTCCTGTGATGAGCCCAGAGATCATCACGGTACCTCACCGGAGGGGTGAGTATTAGTAAATTTAATGAATGAAGCTGCCATGCTCTCTGCGAGCCAAAGTGAGCCTAAAATAGCTTGAAAATAAAGCTAATAGTAAATATCCTATGCCATATCATACAGATACAAAAAAGACACCCCAGCACTCTTACAGTTAACCAGCAACAAACCATAACAATCTATCTTTAAAATAAAAGTCAGAGAATTTGTTACATACATCTGCAGATATATGATAAGCCACCAGCCACTTACAAGGCTTCTCTGTTTTGGTCCTAACTCTAATACTGTCAGAGTCCCAACTTTGGGTCATATATCATGTAGTTTTAAAATGAGAGCTCACCCCCGGCAGCGGTCCCCAAGTCTCCAAAACAGCTACTCTGAAACAGTTTCCGTTCTCCCAAATCCCATGTGGGTGATGGATCCTCTGTTCTATACACATGATACACTCTTCTTTTATTCTTTTTATGCTCTAAAAATATAACGATTTTTATTAAAATCTAATTTGTGCCACTTTGCACTTTTTTTGGGTGGCTTCATATTTGTGAGTTCTGTTCTGAGACACACAAACCAGTGGAACCATATTTACCTTCGGATGACACTTTAAAGTTTGCAGCCTATTATTGCATTTTAAAGATTATATACTTGGACATCTACACTTTTTGGACATTCTTTTATGTTTATAATCATCATTGAAAAGCCTCCTACATTGGACTGGTATTTAAAACTCTTTTTATTCACATGGTTATTTATACCCATCCATTTGTGTCCACATTAGTTTGCTCTGCACTAGTGAAAGAGGGTGCTCTATTATATTAAAATGAGAAAGAGGGCTATTTAGTGCTGAAGCAAGCAAGATTCCCTGCGTTTCCACCTCAGGGGCTGGAAGTGTGTTAAGTGTTAAACTGAGTATGGCCCTATTTTTAGTTTGGTCACAGCCCAACACATGTTAAAAGTATTAATATTTTAAGCACCTTTTATTTTTAAAAAAAAAACACTTTTTTGAATAATAAATAGGGAGGTATTTATTTTTTAAGCTTGAATTGCGCATTGCCTCACATTTTACACGTGCATTTTTTATAGTGAACTATATTTTTGTGCAGGTTTAATTTGATTTGATTATAGAAAAAAAATACATTTAACTCATGTAAACTTGTATAGGCTGCTACAATTACACCTTGCAGTCTCTGCTTTTACACATCTGTTTGCATGATTCAAACAAGTGTCCATTGTCAGTACAACCTACCCAGAGTTGCAAACACCAGAGCTCTGAATAGGATGCACACAGTTTGAGCATCTGGATCAGGTCCATATGTAATTAATTATTTTATGGAACAATGCTAAGGAATGGTGAGGCTGCAAAGGTATCAGGGGGTGGGTGGGCTGTGGGTGAAAGTGCATATGAAGCACAGTAAAGGCCTGGGAACCAAGGACCGGATAAAGACCCCCGCATGCTTTCCGTACATGCGGGGGTCTGTCCATCAAACAGAGAGAGGGGAGTGAATGCCTCCTGTCACTCCCCTGTCTCTTGCGGGCTTTATGGCAGTTTACGCTTATACACATCACAACAATAGACACATTGGGGTAGATCCAGAACTCTGCTTGCAATACGTTTACTCGCGTAGCGTATTTACGCGCACATACTTTCTATACACTCCCCTTGACACACCCCTTGAATGTACGTATTTTGTTTAGCAAACGGAGGGGAAGCAAAGCCCATTTCCTAGGAACTTAGTTCCGTACTGTATGTTTCTTGCTATGCTATATACTATCGTAACACTAGCGTAACATCTGAATGGCGCATGCGCCCTCCAGTCAAATCAGGCCATTTATGCACTTTGCATGCGTAAGTGGCCTGACGTTCTCAGGTCAGGATCCGGCCCCATGTGATACACACCCTTTCCTAGACATCGAACTTCAATTTTGTATTTTTTTTCACAATCCCCAGGAATCCTTGTAAGGCAAAAAAATGCTGTACCTTCTTATAATTAACAAGTGCAATTTATTTATTTATGCAATATGCTACTAATACTGTAAAACCCAAATTCAAGTCCTATTCTTAAAAACGTATTGGTTTTTTTTTAAACTTAAAACTACCCATAGGCTAGCTATAACCCTTAAATGAACCTAATTTAATTTAAGCCTATCACTGGAGGATCTAACCATCCACCTGCATTAAATCAACAAAAAAATATTGTTTTTATTACGCCTTATTCCAAATCCTAGAAACACAGAACGGCAAGAAATATAAAACCACTTGACCCTCCGATCTGCCCATTTTTTAAAAAACAAAATAAAAACATAATGGGCTGTAATCACACTTAAGTAAGTGCAGAAACTCTGTGAGTATTTTTCCGAGAGAATATACTTCAGATGCCAGAGCTCAAAAAAACACACAGAAACCATAGCCGACTGATTCACAGATGTTGATGGCTGACTAAGGATTGTTGCACGCATCGGCACGGAACTAGTCCCACAGGCGTGGCTAGAGGGGCAGGACTTTTCAAGCAAATAAGCAGCACACAGGCTACTAATGTACAGTATGGTGGTTCCTCTTATGTTAGGATTGATTCACAAATGCAAATGGCTTGTTGAAGTATACATCCGCACTGAAAAAGGTAGCCCTCTACCACTCTTAAGTTGATTTACGTATGGTTTGGTGATTGCCTATGCGTCTTGTTGATATGTTATTGATGTCATTAGACCTTTACCACTTTAGAAAACATTTCTATTTACATTTATTTAAATATTTATAATTTTTTTTAAACATTTTTAATTTGTGTAAAATAAAACATAAAAATGTTTAAAACATTTTTTTTATTAAAATTAATGAAATATAATAAATTAAAAAAAAAGTCATTGTTTAAAAACATATAATTAGCAATTAGTATACATTACACAGGTAGCTCATTACTCCAAGGCACCTTAATTGTTGAAATTACAATGTGGCATTATTATATTAGTAAAAAAACAATAGCAAAATTAATTTAATAAAGAGATAATAGTGTAGAGATATATATAAAGTTTTGAGTTGTTTATTAATATTTGCATTTAGTTGCGGTTCAGTGAATGCTTTTAGCATCTCTGAATCGCTGTTTCAGATCTCATCCATGTGTATATTTAGGTAAGTTTGCAGATTTTTCTCTTAAGTGTGAATCAAGCCCAATGACATTAGAACTTATTTGACCCTTCACTTATCAACTACTCATTCAGTGAAGTAATGTTTCTGCACATTTCCTCTAAACCTACCACACTCCAGTTTCGGTGGAAGTTGCTGCCGTGAAATTGTTTTTTAGAAGTACCTGATTTTTCATCAGTCTCTATTTCAGAAATACCACCATTTTCAAAATCATAGAAACATAGAATGGCAAGAAATATAAAAAAAACACTTGACCCTCCAGTCTGCCCAAACTGCTATCACATCCCCCTCTTCTATTCCTGCTCCAAGCTGCACATGCTAAGATCCCAGAGGGAAGAGTTAGATGCCTGTATAGGGACTGGATTTGATTATGCAATTTATGCAAATTGTGTCCTGAAGCCCTGCCCCTGAGCAGCAATGACATTTTCTTAGTATTGCTAGAGATTGGGGGCGGGCTTAAAGGCACAAATTATGTTATCAAGTCCAGCCCACTCCTTAGGAACACTAGGAAAAGTAGTGTTGCTGGGCAGGGGGGCAGGACTTGATGCTATTGTTTGCATGAATTCATGGACTTAAGTTCACTGCGGAAGATTTGTTGGCTTTCCCACAATAGTGGGAGAAATGTCCAAATTTCTGGAGTCTCTGGGATATTCTGGGAGAGTCAGCAAACCTGATTTACTTTCTCTATTCTATTGTGATATGTTTTGTGACACTTGTCATCATTTTTGCTGCTCTCCTTTTCACAGTCTTTAATGTCTTTATGTGCTTCTGGAGATATAGCCTCCAGAACTGAACTGGAGCCATTCCAATGACCTATAAAGTGACAAATTCAATAATGCATAAGTGATTTACATAACAATGCCATAGATCTATCATAAGTTTAAATTGTACCATTTTACCAAGTGGTCGCATTTGTTTATTCCTATGCTATTTATCATTTATATGTGGGCTGTGTTATCATATAACATGTATTTAAATGTTAATATTTGCATATATATTAAACTTTATATTTTGAATTCTTAGATTACATTTCTTTAGTTATATTTATTAACGTCCAATTGAAATTAACTGAATATTAGGGTTTTAATGTTCATCCTACAAGATAACAAATTGGAGAAACATGGAGAGAACATGAGTTAAATAACATTTAACCTTTTCATGCTTTTGAAGATTTACATATTAAATATGTGACCTTACACTTACATGTAAACGGATTACTGTGCCATTTGAAAGAGTATTATCTTTATATACTAAAACTGTGATTTTCTGGTGGCTCTTAAGCATGCATCTTTTAATGCCCCAAAATATAAACAAATAGGGTAGCATTTGTTTCTGCACAGGTTACACAATACTTTGCCTTGAGCTGTGACCATTTAGATTTTTTCTCGCCCTTCCTTTTTGTATACAACACTTCTGTGATAGAGTATTCTTTTTTTCCTGAAAAAATTGGAAGTAAGTTGGGGATGTAGTGAAAGTCAGTATAAGTGTCCCTTAGAGTATTCCTATGCAGCTTATCAATTCTAACATTCCTATTTTCTTCTTGTGAGGATAGAATAGCCAGTCGTAAAGAATAAAAGCTTTCGAATAGCCCAGTGCCATCCCTCATTAAACTTCTTTTATACTCCTCTTTTAAAGAAGCTGTCAAGTTCTATTCTGTAACTGACAGGAAAGGCCAAATCGACAGTATAGGAAGCCAGACGCACACACGCACATACACAGAAAGAAACTTTTTGTCTGAATGTTGTACCAAGGCAGCATAGACGAAATTTAGAATCATGTAATTTACTCTGGAGACATTTACTGTACATAGCCAATAGTAATGGTAATTTCTCTCATTGTTAAAGTGAAAAGATAACCATCAGTCAGTTGTCAATTGGTCAATTGCTGAAGTGATGAAAAGAGACTGGTAGGAACAATCACATCTGTGGCTTTCTGGACTGTTTGGTGTTTTTTGGAAAATATGGGTTCTGGATTCTAAGGAGTATACTGCAAAGTTACAAACTAAATAAAAATAAAAAATAAAAATGAATAAAATCTTGTTCTATTGCAATGCTCTTACGTTTTTATACCTTATAGTAATGTGTGCACCTCCTTTTTATTTGTCTGCGTGCTCCACATATTTCATTCTCCATGTTTTGTTACAGTGCTTCAATATTTTTTTGCCTATGTACTGTATATTTATAGAAGTAATGTAATAAATAATATGACTCCAGATTATATCCTATTAATGTTGATTGCATTAATATTCAGTGTTAATGGCTACTGCTATTAGAACAGTTTAGCATCACTATCTTCTTAATACTGTATAGAGATAAACTCAATTCTCTTGTACTCTCTTTACATCTTTACAATTTCCCTTAACACTTTTATTTTAATTAATGCCTTGTTCTTTTTTTAAGTGTTGCAATGTTATTGATTTTAGGTTTCTGCTCTTTTGCCTGTGGTAGGTAATAAAAAGGATTACAGGCCTCCAGAAAGATGAGATATCATCAGCCTGTAATCCAGCCCGCGGTTTCCTAGATACCGTATTGTCTATTCTGTTCCGCTATGTGAAAAATGTTGAATATCAACAATGGGTTTCAGTGCTGTATTGTTGAGTTTTGTATGAACTAATCTTCCTTCACTAACAAAAAAAAAAAAAAAAAACTACAGCTTTGGACAAAGTCTATAGCCAGAGCATTTGTATCTCCCAAAGCACAGGGTCTGACTGTGCAGGCAGAAGACATTTTACTCATTTGCTCTTCTCTTTCCTATAGTTCCCTTGCACTCAGGTGTCTCTACTTATCATTTTTTTACCACCTGTTTGGGCACTATTTCTGGGAAAGGCTCTGGACTTAGCAGCTGTAGTAGGCCATGCCGAAAGCGTGTTGTCCAATGATTGGAAGGTAAGCCTGTACTGAACTGGTGTGTCACTAGTTAACAGTAGGGGATTGTTCATGTAACTCTTTGATATCATCCTGTGGCTGAAACAGCTTTACCATTGTATCTACAAAGTAACTGAAACATAGACATTTTTAAAACTCTGTGTTAAATGCTTTATGCCGGTAGAGACATACAGACAGTTACTCCTGTAATGCTGTATTTTGTCTCTTATTTAAAAAATTATTAAAAGCAGAGTAAAATAAAAAACAGGCATTTTAAAATTATATATGCATAAAAATATTATTTGTATTGACTATGTCAGATTTCACAGTTATTGCCATAAATGCCTTTATATTGAACCATTTATTAATACAGTAAGCAGCCAGGGGAGGGGCTACAAATAGCTGATAATATTTATCATTTTGGCTTATGTTTATGTTTTCTATTTTCTCCTGTATAACACTGAAATTAACCAGGCAGTGCCGTGTTGCTTTATTATCCAATAATCACATGCTATTAATAATCCATGTCTGGATCATGTATTGCACTGGCTGTTACAGATCAGGTGCAGCTGCAGGTAGGCTTCCTTTCAGTGTTTCAAAAGTGAAAGTTTTCTAAAGGATTCTCAGATAATGGCTCTGCAATAGCTGTGTACAATTGAATTAGTGCCCTGCTGTAGATTGACTATTCTTGCCTCAGCACTTTAATCTGGCTCTTAAAATCTATGAATTGGAAGGAAGTGTAGATAAGAGTTGCTTAAATCTGCATTTAGTGCCAGGCAATGATGGCCCCCTATGAAACCACTTCAGATCCTATGCTTGTGGTGGTGAGCCTGAATTTTTCCCCTTCCTTGAGCATTATTGTCAGTCAATTATGAAATGGAACTGAACCAGAAAATCTGGTACAGTCTGGTAATTAGTACAAAGAGTTTCCAGTCTAGTGTAAAGGCAGAGATGCAAGAGCCCCAGCAGCTACAGATACAGTTTTGATCAGCCTGGACACTACTTTCATTCTGCTTGATTACTTCTTAAGTTACTGGCTCCTTCCCTAAAGGTCTGCTTCATCTGAAGCATTGGTACTTATGGGCCTAGTCCTGCTTTTCTATTACTCTTTCTGAAAAGTGCATCCTCTCCTTTTACAATGTGCCATTTTAGCTCATCGCACAGACGCATTATGACTTGCACAACAAATAGGACATTTATTAACACATCTTAAATTCATTCTTCAGGATGTCTATTATTAGTGACTGGAAGCTGAGCATTACATTACATTTTGTATCTTCTGAAGATTGCTGTAATTCTCATATTGATTAGGAGGTTTTAGTCTGTCAATGACCTTAACTCTCATTTTGAGACTTTTTGGTGACAATTAAATCATTGAAAATATTTTTTTTATATAACTCAGTTTTTAAATGCCTGTGAGAATGTAATAAAATATGATTTCTTTGTAGCTAATGTATTGAAAAAAATGTTTAAGTGTATGCTTATTAATTCTACAAAATATCCCTAGCTCTATTTAACAGCAGGGTATTGCTGACAATGGTGGCATTTCATTTATTTACTATAATTATGATATGGTAATTCTATAAACTGAATGGTGTTTTGGGGTTTTTTGGAATATAACTTCTGCATCACGGCACTCATGTTATCTGGAATTAATGTGAACAGAATATAGAACATTACTGAAGTACAAGCTACCAAAATAAATAGTGCAAGCCTTTCATACAGTGTATATATAAGTAAGGATTACACATATCCATTTATGCAATTTATTGCTATGTATTATACACAGTTTTGTATTTAAACTAGATTTAGTCTTTTTTTCTGTCTGTCTCATTAGGTCAAAATAGATAAAATAAGACTTCTTAAAGATAAGCATGGTTATTATATTTTATAATTGAATATTAACATGTTCATACATAAATCATATGATGAGGTTTGTTGCTTGATAAAGAGATAAGGTTATGCAATATACATAACTGAAGCTCTAAGTCTACTGACATGGACATGATAATGATGACTAAAGGGAACATAAAGACCATTTACATCGATCAAACCATACGTTACTATTTACTTGGCCTCATCTCAGAGCATTGCACCATAGTATGAATAGAGGTCACACAATGATCTGTTTCAAATGCAATTTATCTACTATATAGCTAGTGAAAGTGTCATATCAATGTATCAAGTGTATAGATCATTTGTATGGTAGAAAGATTTATTAGGGGGGGAGATCTGAGCTTCTTCCGCTATGGTAGCTCATGTCAAATAAAAGAATGTACAATTCTTCCCATTAAAAATTCTACGCTGTCATACCATTCTAGAAGATTAATATAAAAGAATAACATAAGCAAAACTTTGTTTGACAAATGCTTTTAAACACAATTACAGCAGAGAATTAAATAAACCTCCCAAAATCGGGCTTTACTAATCCCAAAAATGAAGGTTTTCGTCAACTGCAGAAAAGTCAAAGAATGATTTTTTTATTGTTGATTTCATAGCAAAGATAACTCTGCAAAGTTAGGATTAAATGCTCCTTGTTGTAATCCTGATAAGGCAGCATGGTCTTTGCAAAAGTGTAGAATTTAATTAGCTATATAAATGCTGGAATGACAAATAAGGTGCTATTGTCTTGATATCTCCCCAGGAATTGGTCTTTTAAAGTAAATTTGCTGTATTAATCACCTAAAAATATTTTTGATCACTGAATTAATAGCTTCAGGCTGCATCAGGTACTCATTGGCATAGGTGATTGCCTCTTAATTACTGTATGGAGGTCTTCTATTCACTCTTATTAATTCATGTTTTCTGGCAAATTCCCAAAAGACAACCTTCCCCTATATCTCCTAATTACTTCTGTAATTGAATTTGCCCACTTTTTCAAGCCTATTTTTCTAACCTGACTATATGCATTCATTCTTTATTGTATCTGTCTTGTGTCGGTTTTCAGCAAAGCAGAATGTACATTGATTCTTTCCCCGTTTCTCATTAATTTTCAAGAGCTTTGCTACATGACTGTTTTTTTGAGCTTGTCAGTGCTATTGGTAGGTCCAAAGAAAATGCTTTTAAAGGTTAGGTAAAATAGACTGGAGTTAATTAATTCATTAGTAACTCAGAGCCAATTACTACAGGCTTCATTTACTTATGCACTTGTTAACAAGAGACAGATGAGAAAAGGCCAATGACAAATGGGCATCCTTTACAATGTGACTAACCCAGTACAGAGACTGCACCTGTGAAATTATCTTATGTATATCTAAGATGTCTTCTATTTACTTTCACTTACTATTTGGTGCACAATGCTACTTCATCATGGTTTTAATAATAAACATGTGGTAATAGTAGAAAGTCTATATTGTGTAGTCTGTGATGCTAATGTTTTATAATATAGCTATAATGTGATTTTACTATTGATTTTTAGCATCACTAGGATAGTTTTATCATGTTTGTAAATGGCATTTCTTCATTTCTCTGGCTGTATACAATAACACATGTAGAAGATACACACAGAACACCATGCAGAATTGCATATAAACAAGAGAGGGCTATATTTTCTTTTTAATATTGCTAGGCGACTCACTGCTAAATTTCAATACTTTTAGTGTCAAGACAGAAAATATCTGACATTGTTTTATCAAATCTATTGCTACATGAAAATATGGGTCCAGTTTAGTTGTCCTGGTGAATACACAGCTAACATGCAAATGTGAACAGGTGTTTTCTCTGCATATTCTTTTTGCAGTTACAGGTAGATTGTATATTGCTGTGTATTGGCTTCTTGTGAATGTCCTAATCCAAAAGTCATAACTAGGTATGTTAGTATCTGCGGCAAGAAAGTAACTAGAACTAATGTAACTTTAAATATGCACTTACCACCACTATCTTTCAGCTAGCACCCTGGGCATTTGCCCCTCTTATATATCCCTGTATACAGGAGTTTTTAGAAGACGTATAAAGGTTATACATAAATCTACAGCTCAGTGAAGAAAGGGTTATAAGTTTGATGCCCAAAAAATATTTGTGAATCTATTAGGTAATTAATTTTCCTTGCTCATAGTTGGGGCTTCAAGGTGCAAGTTCAAGGACTGGAATTGCTGATCTGTGCCCTGTCTGCTGTATTACCACACATGTACCACACAGTCACTGCACAATAGTCGCTATCAATCTTCTACCTCTGTTCTATTCACGCATTGTAAAAGCACTCATTTAGCAACCACACATTCAGTACATTTAAATGAAAGATGAAGTATTGAATGGTAGTACTTAGTTTCATGTTACATTAAATACTAAGGATACATTTATATTTTAAGCATGAATTGCCATGCAAATCATTCGAGGATGAGTGAATTTAATATAGGATTATTAGCTGAAATATAGATGTCAGATACCATTTATTAGTGTAAACTGCCTATAATATCACAAATTAATAACCCTTGAATTATTTTATCAGACATATAGAACTAAACAGATGGAGATGAGAATTTTAAAACTGTACAGAACTTTGACTTAGACTTAGATCTAATGCCATGAAAAATGTAACTATCATCTGTTACAACTCACAGTCATATTGCTCATCATTTCTCAGCATTGACCAATAAAGTCAGTTGATCAGTATCCGACTAAAGCTGGGTACACACTGGAGACATATCTGACGATTATCCTTTAAATCATAGGATAATCGTTAGATAGCTCTCAAATCGTTTGAGTGTGTACTGTCCAACGATGCATCAGATTCTGCCCTGCATCCATCGTTAGATCTTGATTTTTAGCAGCTCCTAAAAATCACAGATCAACGATGTTATGATGTGTGGTTTATATGTGTGTCTACTTACCAGAGAGGACTTCTGGGAACGATCCAGTGTAAAATGATGCCAGTGTGTACAGCAGCAGGATCATCAGATAAACGTGAGTTTATCTTTTTATTATGGAATGATCGTTTTTATTTTGTCAGTGTGTACCCAGCTTAATGTGTAAGGATAATACAATCCACGTGGGCAGAGAGTTAGGTGGCCCACAACATTCTGCATTTTCTGTTGAGTCCACACTTCAGAGATAGGCATATAGTTTAATATTGTCTTAATAAGTATATATAACACTATTACAAAAATACATAAATACAAACACATTCCTATCAGTAACTTTATTTTTATTCTTATATTAGGCATATGTCTGTTTGTGCTTGTAGGTTGAGAGCAAAGGGAGAGTTATTCTGTGCTTTTGGAAAAATGATCATCAATGTAACACATGTGCAGTACATGTAATATATAAGACATGCGCAGTACATGTAATATATAAGACATGCGCAGTACATGTAATATATAAGACATGCGCAGTACATGTAATATATAAGACATGCGCAGTACATGTCACCAATATAAGACATGCGCAGTACATGTAATATATAAGACATGTGCAGTACATGTCACTAATATAAGACATGCACAGTACATGTAATATATAAGACATGCGCAGTACATGTAATATATAAGACATGCACAGTACATGTCACCAATATAAGACATGCGCAATACATGTAATATATAAGACATGCACAGTACATGTAATATATAAGACATGCGCAGTACATGTAATATATAAGACATGCACAGTACATGTAATATATAAGACATGCACAGTACATGTAATATATAAGACATGCGAAGTACAAAGAATGTCCATTGAATGGGACCGCATCCATCCGATGTAGAATTCTGTGTTGAGTTCTGACTCTGCACGGGGAGGCGAACCCCGCTCACCATGCGTGCAAGCTACACATGGGTATTTAAATCGTACAGTAAGTACTTGGGTAAACCCTTCCATACAATTCAGTATTCTGCGCGCTCAGAGATGCATGTAGAATTCTTACGGTAGCTCCCAGGGTAGGATATCCATTCCGCACAGAGTAGTGCAGGGGGAGTGCCCTGTTCTCCTATATGCAGAATTTTGGATACCAAAATGAAGCCCTTAATTCTAGATAAGATCTTATCACCGCTAGTAGAATTTTGCACTTTTATAAATGACCTAAAGCGGCTTGTAACTGAAGACACAAATGGTGCATTGTGACATAAACCCTTGGCTGATAATATTTGTAGAAGTTATTTAAAGCTACGCGTTCCTCGTATTGTTGCACTGTACACTAATGAATTATTTCTGTTTTAAAGGAAATGTTGATGTTAATACCTGCATTCATTCAGTGGGACACCCCTGAGAAGACAGTCCTGCATTACTTACAACTCTTTCAGCCAGTTTTGTCATTGATAAACTCTGACATTGCATTGTCTTCTTGTCAGTGGACATTATGCCTGCAGTACAGCAAATATTTCTTTCTTCTTCTGTCCAATGCATCTTTCAGACATTCCCTTCTTCTATTGATTTGTTTTCTCCTTCCCCTCTCTCCTTCTATTGTTTTCTTATCATAGCTGCAGGTTATTACGTAGGACGTATTGATGGGAGTGGATGGCCTGGGTCGATGGAGAGCTAATGCATCCTTAATCCTACCATTGTTACAGAGTTCTGCTTTACTGTGGTCCCTGATAGGGAAAAGGTGCAGAGCTGTTGATCTGACTTTCATTTGTCACAAACCAATCCATCAATCAACCCCCAGCATGTCTGAATTGTGAATGACATGTGGGCCCCGGCTGAAAAAATTCGATAACGCTGTTTTGTCAGATTGCTCACTTTCCTTTTTCGATAAGAAAGCATATTGGCTAGAAATAGATAAGCGTGGAACTGGTAAAGATTTGTAGAGAGACGGAGACATATATGACAGTAGAGGTTATGGATTTTCAGTATTAATTCTACTTTTGGATAAATAACATTGATTGAAGTATAGGCATGAAGTTTACTTATCGTTTGAACTGGTTGTAATTGTACACACTAAAGAGGATTTTGATTGAGTCTGGAAATGTATCCAATGTATTGATTTAAGTCTTACTATCCCTAAGGACGGGATATGAACCTGCCACTGTCTCTTTACATGTATACGAGTCACCACCTACAGTCCTGTTCATCATTTTAATGGAAGTATCAATAACCACATTGTATTTTATTATAGTTACACTGAATTTTGCTGGTATACTTTAAAAGTATAGCTTTTAAAAGAAAGACAGATTTTTACATTACAAATTCAATATATACAAAGAATTTTAAATCAACTCTGGGGTTGCTGAGGTTTTTTTTTAGAGAAATATGTTTTAATGATGTGTACTTTTAGTTAATATTAATATTTTAAATACTGCTTTCAGTAAATCCACATGCAGGGAACTAATGATGTAGCAATGAAAATGTTTTTAAATGCTTCTCATTTGTTCCATATTCTGCATAGAAATTTTGCTGTTTCCTTTTAGTTTTTATCCTCTAAATGACTAGATGAAAAGCAGACTCAAGAAATCATATATATGGATTACTATCGTCTGTCAAAGGGTTAACTGTTCAGAACAATAACTTGAAGTCAATCAGCAGCACACAACTGTTTATCTTGTTACAGACTACACAGAACAATCAGCTGGAAATGAAGAGAGAAAAACATTTTGCAGTCAATAATACACATACATTTTTTCTACAAAAGAGCAGCCTAAAAAATAAGTATATTCTCCATTTTTGTTATGTTAAAACACCTACATTTTTTTATAATAGCTCCAATTACTTCCAACTGGAAATATTTCTATGTCTCATTTTAATAGAGATTTTGGAAGTTATAATTACGGTGCAAAATTTGGTATCTCTGTGCCATTATTCCAGTCATTGAATTGAATACTTTAATATGTTACGAAAAAAAAAAATACAGGGTTCTGGATATATACAATTTTCTTTTCATTCTTTCTTTCAAGTTAGCATCATGCTGAAAGATATATTTAAACGTTAAATAGCTCCATAGGTATGTTGACTTTGATTTCCAAAAAACAAATTCATCTCTGCCACAGGATGTTTGTGAGCCATTATGTTGTACCCATTACAGTAAACAATTTGCAACATTAAAAACGTATTGGGATGACCTGTATTGTCTATGAGACTTCTAACAATAAAACAATCCAGAAGACAAGACGTTGGACTAAACTTAGCCCCAAGTATTTTTTAAATAAGATCTTTTTTATCCTGCTCAGTCACTTGCAAAGTGGAGGAAAAAAAATCAATGTTGGAGTGCTGTAGATTTGTTGGATAAATTACATGTGCTTGGCTGCTCTATTGTATCTGTCCCATATTTCCGACTAGATACTTTTAGATGGAGCGATCCTATAGCACACATACTCAATATTGATTTTTATAGATTAAACAGAGCTTGAATTGAACTCCATGGGGCCAGTAGCATGAAGAACTTAAGATTTCCATTTCTTCACAGTGGGAACCCATTCCTGGTAGATGCTTATTAGGAAAGATTAGTGTCTTCAGAAGGAATGCTCTTACTGTATGACTGGGCTGGCAAATGTAAAGTACAATTCAATGTATGAATTCTTTTGTGTTACATATTTTTTAAGGTTTATTATAGTCGGGTGGTTAAAATCAATAGCTGCAGCCTCTTTTTCTTTTTTTCTCCAGCACCATGGTGACTATGTACAGTAATGAGCCCCTGAAGAATATGGGGTCAGTATATAGTTACAATATATACAATATATATAGTTACAACTGTAATCCTCAAACTCTTGTCTCCCTTAGTATGCACTATTATTTGTGGCTTGTGTTTTGTTTGTGGCTTGTGTTTTGGTGTGTTTTATTTTGTTTATGTATTTAGTTGACCAAATAGAATTCTTCACTGCAAAACAACTGCGTTTTAAAATAATATATCCATAAATTTAGATGTCCTGCTTGACAGCAGTATGTGGCAATCTCCTTGCTGTATATTTTTTTGTAATTAAACTTGTTGCTGGCAGAGACATCCAGCTCAATTTGTGTAGCAACATAATGCAGACAAGCTGACCTGCACGCCTTAATATTGAAAGTTGTGCAGCTTGTCATTCCAATTTCCATGGTGTCTGGACAATCTCAATTTTTCCTTTTAAAAATACAAATTTCTCATGCATATTAATACCCAGGGCCAGTGCTAGGTCTCTGGACACCCTTGGCAAAGCTTCAGCCTGTGGTTTTCCTTACCCCTGCTCCTAGCCCCCCTTAGTATTGCTTACTTGTAGTACTTCAAAGGCACAAGCAAGCAACACAGCAATGGCTCCTGCACAATACAGTACTATGCTAAAGCCATGGCTCAGGTAATCCCCTGCAGTGGTGCTTACTTTCAGGGCCGCCGTCAGTGGAGGACATTCGGGACTAGTGTTCCGGGCTCCGACAGAGAGGGGGCCCAGGAGTCCCAGGCTCTCCTCTCTGTCTGCCTGGGACAATGTGAAGAGATATATATAGATACTAGTAGGAATCAGCCATTCCTACTAGTATCGGTCCCTGGCAGGCTGAACTCCAGAGTGAACTTTGCTGCGCATCAGCCCTTTAAAATTCGCTTCTGGTCTGTGGAGCCCTGTCTGCATATGATGTCACACATTGTGACATCACATGGGGGCGGGGGGGCCGTGTACCTTGTCCCGAGCCCCAAATTTGCTGGTGGCGGCCCTGCTTACTTTACCTACTCAGCTGTCATGACCCAGCAACATAAAGCTGAGCAGGCAAAGTAAGTGTGGCTGCAGGGGATTAGCTGAGCCAAGGCTTGTGTATTCTATAGTGGCTGCCAGAGTTAGGTCCCCAAGCACCTCTATGCTATGCCATCCCAACACGCTCAGCGCACTAGGCGCAGGTATATATTTAATGAAATGTCTAGAGAGGAGAAGTGAAGATTTTACCCACAGCAAACAATGAAATGCAATCTATCATTTTCTAGAACAGTGGCAATTTCAGGTGACAAATGTGAGTAAAACAAACCGCTCTCTGTTATTTCTGCTTCATAAGTATATTTACAATTCTTACTATTAACATTCATTATACCCAATCACAGACTCACACACTGAACACTGCAGTGATGTCCAAAAGCTTCAAACATTAGACTAGAATCCCTATTTTAAATGTTTAAAATCTTTATACCATTTCTAAATTCAATTGAAGGTCACCACCATGCAGGTTTGAAATATGTTGTCATTACAATTGTGAACATCTAATTTTTTTAATTTACAAATGTTGACATTTGTGGCTCAATTTTGTAAAGTTAATAAATGAATGAAACAATATCTTAATCTGAACGAAGAGTTTAATAGTGTTTGAGGTATATTAATCTAGATCAGATGAGCCATTTTTCTTAAAGGATAAAAATGTTTTTTGTTGACCCCATACTAATAATTAGCTGTTTGACCATGTGCTCACAGAACTTGACAATGGTAGAAAATATTTTACATTTTCTTCTTAGTTTTAATGTTTTAAAAAAAACTAATTTGATAAAGAGCTTTAAAAGCATAAAGTACAATATGTTTCCCATTGTCCCTATGGCAGTTAGTGGACAATTCAAAGGTCATTCCATGTTGACTGATAACTAGTGTATTTATTTCATAACTTAATCTTTGCCTTTGGCTGTGGCAGCTGTCACGGTCAATACAATGGTAAAAAGAGGATTGATTAAATTACTGTCACGTCCAAACTTTGTAGTAAAATACATGGAAAGTATGGCTACTTTCTCCTTCACTAAGATAAATTATGTTCACTAATTGCGTTGTTACTGAAAACATTTTTCATTTAATGCATTGCGGAAAAAAGGCTAACCTTCTTCCTCTGCGCTATGATCTCATCAGAGGGAAAATAATTCCTCTTTGTCCTTCTTTAATTTGCTGTGATATCTCTTCAGATACTATTGATCTGGACCTACCACATCTCTTTCTCTCTGCTCTGTGTCTACACGTTCATCATCATGAATTTGTCAGTGAATATGCCTATCATGTCCTGTCCTCTTCCTGCCACTGTCGCTATGTCAATATTTAATGTCACACTCTCCTAATCCCGTTATCTTCTCTATCCTTTAATCAATGGCTACAGTTAGTAAATATACTAGGTCAATACATCCTTCTAATTTACTTAGATTGAATTATAGAGATCACACATCATCTTACTTTCAATTAGAAGAATCTAAGATAAGCAATTAAATCACATTTTAAATAAGAGGAACAATCCATAGTATTTTATTACCAATAAATTATCATTAATAACACACAAACCACAGTCCTAAAATTAAAATTGTCTAACTTTTTTTAGACAAAATTGTACATTTTAGAACATGACATGGAAAAGGATGGGATCCAATCTGTGTTGTCTAAGAGTAGCCAAATCCATTTTTAAGAACAAAACCCTTTCATTTGCAGTTTAATAGCATGTCGGTGCTTGACATTGTGTCTTTTAGTAAGGAGATGTACTTACTTGATGCAATTACATTTCCATACAGAATAATATACCATAAATTACCGATGGCTGACACACTGCTCACCCACTCATCCACCAAACCATAAAATAAGACACGTGCCACTTTATTGTATTTAAAAAGGGGGCACAGATTTATTAATTGGAATTTGTAAATGTACTATGAATTTTATGTATAAGAGGTGGCGAAATAGCAGGTGGAGGACAGCAGATGTAATAAAGGTAAATCAAAGGACTGGCATCCCCTGTCCAGAAGCCCCCCAGGTAAAGGATCAAGACTGGGTACTAACCCCCTTCAAAGTGCAGGCCCCACGACGGCAGCACGGAACCTATCCATTTGGCGTGGCCTCCTGCAAGCATTGAGGAGTGTGCCTATCCAATACCTCAAAATCCATTTCCCTTACGCCAAGTGAACATTGTTGTTTCCCACAACGCTTCTGCCAATACATGCCCTACCTGAAAAGAAAATACATGTTAATAGAAAAAACCTATGCAATTAAAGAAAACGGGAGGGAGCGAAAATGATGAGAAGAATGCTGACAAGATGGCTGCAAGGCCTTATTAACCCCCACCCCTAGCCATCCTCCCAAGCTACCTGATAGGCTGACCTCTAGTTAACCAATAATAGCTGCATGGTGATTGACAGTGTGCAGGCAAAGTGTAACTATGCCTTCATGCAGAGGCGTATCTACCTCTTGGCCAGGATGGCACCCGCCAGGGGGCCCAGCCAAAGGGGGGCGCAGCCTGGCGATGCCACCCTTGGCTAAGGGACATAGGCGTCGGGACAGGGAGGGGGGGGACGCAGCAGAGACTGGCAGGCACACAGCTCATACAGGAGATTCCTCTGATCCTCTGTGAGCCATGGATCTAGCATCCGTAACTACAGCATAGCTGGGCAGGGGGAGGGAGGGTAATTAGGAGGGGAGGGCTGGGTTACACACTTTACACTTCTGTGTGAGCGTAATTGCACACAGTTACACCGGCTGAAGTTAGGGTAAATATGCTCACACAGGGGGAGTAACTGGGGGAGTACACCAGAGCTACGCTGGCCGTACTTACAGCCAGCGGGCCAGCGTAACTCTGGATCAGACCCAAGGACATTTTTATTACTATTGTAGCTTTTAAATTTGCTTCGTTTCTGAGCAGTTGGAGTCCTGGCCACGAAATGGGTCTTTTAGAAGTAGAGATAGCCAAAACCTAATTTTTGTCTATCTCAATTTTGAAAGACTGCCATTTTTGAAAAAAAATTAAGAATAGGTATGTCGATCGGTAGTAGAGACTTAGGGTCAGGCTGCAGTTAGGGTAGACTTAGGGTAAGGCTGCAGGTAGGGTAGACTAGGGTAGACTTAGGGTCAGGCTGCAGGTAGAGTAGACTTAGGGTCAGGCTGCAGGTAGAGTAGACTTAGGGTCAGGCTGCAGGTAGGGGAGACTTAGGGTTAGGCTGCAGGTAGGGGAGTCTTAGGGTCAGGCTGCAGGTAGGGGAGACTTAGAGTTAGGCTGCGGGGTGGGGAGTCTTAGGGTTAGACTGTGGGGAAGGGAGTCTTAGGGTTACAATGTGGGGAAGGGAGTCTTAGGGTTAGGCTGTGGGGAAGGGAAGGTTAGGGTAATGGAAGCGGAATGTTCGGGTTAGGGTAAAATAAGGGAAGAATTAGGGTAATGTTTGGGGTTAACTTTATACTTACCATTTGCAGCTCTGTCTTCTTTGTTGCTGGGATCATTTTCTCTGTCTCTGCGAGGCAAAAGCAAATGATTTCCCAGCCAGTTCGGAACTGGCTGGGAGAGAATGGCCCTTTTTGAAAATGGGCCGTTCGCAGCCATCTCTTACACCCTTTCTGTGTGTGCAAAATGCATAAATGTACAAAATAGGCTTCTGAATCTGACACAGTACTGTCACAAATTCAGCTCCATTTTATATTGCGTATAACTATTTGACCTGATATGGGCTAAAAGTCATGTAAATCCATAATCTGCTGTATACAAGCACATTGCTGTCATTGGACTGGATCCAGGCTCCTGCAAAGTGGGCATTTCCCGAGTGGTCGAATCAGAAAACACACAATTTGCATTCTGCACATGCACACGAGTGGCTTCTGTTTATAATTTGTAGGGGTTTATTAATCAAATGTACAGTTAGGGCATGTTTAAGGGTAGGCACACTGGGCCGTATTCAGACCTCCGGCCGCATTGCATATGCGACCAGAGTTTACCAATATGAACTACTGCGCATGCGCAGTAATTTCGTTACGCTATCTCCGTTACTTTTTGCAATGTAGATTGCATATACGTGGTCTTTAAGTGCCATGAAGCTCCACACTGACACTGTTTAATGCTGTTATTCACATTGATTGTGGGGATTGGGGCTTTAGGAAGCAAGTTACATTTTTAAGACAACTGTTTTACCTGTGGGATCTCCTTGAAGGAAGAAATAAAAGTACTATAGTTGCAGCTATAGTGAAGCTACTGTGATGGAATAATATTACTTCATTTCTTGTTTCCAGTTTCTCCTTAACACCCTCTTCCCGCACTAGTCACTAGTCTCTATATTTATTCCTTTCTTCTATCTAGCCTACATTTTTACTTTACTGAACAAGCATTGTTTAAATATCTCTCTTCCATATTTCAATTATAGTATCTTACATGAATGGGACTGAACTAACAGGAGTCCAGTCAAGGTCATGAGAGTATTCAGTGGAATCCCACCCCAAAAAATTTTTGGGGTAACGTAACAAATTTCTCGGTTCTCGGAGCTACCAGAATTACCAGAGGTGTTAGAAACTTCCCTATTATAATTATCAAGCATTTGGCACATTTCTTTTTTTTTGGAAATCTAATTTCTAGGCGCTCTTTAAGCTAAATAAACAAATCTCCAAATGAAAGCAATTTAAAGCCACTGCCCATGTTCCCTCGTCTATGATTAATTAAAGGAAAAACTAAGAAAGACAGCTTTATTTTATGAGAAAATGGAAAAGGAGGGTGTTATCCAAAATACAGTTATAGGGCTTGATCCAGACTTAAGTAAGTGCTTGAAATTAGTTACTCCTGGGTTAAACCATATTGATTGCAGGGGGGAGTCAAGTTAATTTGTATTATTTGCATGCAGGGATATATCTTTGAATTGCTTATTGCACACAGATACTGACCTGCTTTACTATTGCACTGTTATTTAGACTTGGGATAGGAAACATCACCTTTCAACTCTAATATTGTTTGCAACAGATGAAATATAACTCCCCCTGCAATCAACATGGTTTAGCCCAGGAGTAACTAATTTCAAGCACTTACTTAAGTCTGAATCCAGTCCATATTCCTGAAAGGCCCGTAATACATATTTGGGCAAATTGAGTATGGGCTTGCATGTTTTTCAAGTTGATCACAATGACTAACCCTGTTTGGACCATTAGGTTGTTCTGTTGTAAACATGTTCAATGGCATAACAAATACTGCCTGACAGGAAATATATACCACATGCTGTCTGTATGGTATTTTCAATATGTTGACTGTTAGTTTATCATGTTCATTAATTATATATCTGGTTCATCAACATGTAAACACTTGAAACATATGCTAATATGATTAAAAATGAATGTCATCAATGTATTGGTGCCAGATGTAATATAACTGATTCATTAAGTTTTGATAGAAATATGACTGCTCATAATGAAAGTATTAAAACAAAAAGAAAATAAAAGACAAGACAAGAGCCATGAAAGCAGAAAGAGTAAGTTGTGAAGATAAAACAGATGTAGGAAATGAGTTATCTGAAAGATCCATTGTAAGTGATAAGTGATATTTCTCTGATATTGATTCAGTTCATTCTGTTATTCAACACAGGAATCGTGAAAATGATTACACAAAATGATAATTGCTCAAATACCTTTCTAAAATAATCCACACTGAAACGAAAATGTGCCCCAGCACACTGCTCGTAACCAGTAACTTTCTTGCCATTCTAAATGTAACATAAAATCCATAATGGGGTGTTGGTCCACAGAAGCTATTTTGGAGGCCCTAAGGGGTGCCTTCTAGGTGTGTTAGCTCTCACTTTTAAAACACGTGATATATTACCCAATTAGGGGACTCTCACTGTTTAAAGTTTGGACAACTTCAGCAGAAAATGCCTTGAAAGTGGCAGGTGGCTTATCCTACACAGTATATGCAAATGTGTGTCATTAATGGTTCTGCATTTTATTTTACAGATAGCTTAAATCAGCTGTTCTGAAGTAAGTGTGTTGCACAGAATGCGGACCGGACCTCCATGCACTCTTTATATGCAAGGTCTGGGTTATGATTATCCTGTCTGCACGTTTAACCTTGCAGAAGGGTTCTGGGCATGTAAGTGAAAGTGGAGTGACATGAAAGCACACTATCCTCTCACGTGCTCACTTTCAGACCACCATACGTAGAGTACATGTGCAGATGTCTGTATAAGGTTCATAGTTACTGGTTAATAGCAGTGTGCTAGGGCACTTTTTCATTTGTTTTACCATAAAATTGGACAGATTAAACATATTTGTATGAAGAATTATAAATGTGTGTAATATTTGCATTCTAAGGTGCCTCCCAGGGAGACCTAGCAAGTTGAATGTTCACTTAAGACTTTATTTCAATATACTAGGATCAAAAATCATGTCATTTTTTTGGGTAAACATGGACCAAGATACACCCTCGGTCCACACAAAAAAGAAGGAACTGCAGAACAGTGATATAAGTAACCACATCACATCTATGTTATGATCCTCATAGAAATGTGTATTAAATTAACCTTCGACCTTGTTATCTTAACACTGTTATCTTGTCTGACATGGCTGCCAGCAGATATTCCTATTGGTCGACAATCATGGTTGCAACAGATGAGTGACGATACAGGAATCCATTCTACCTCAAAAAGAGATTCTGTGGATTACATGGAATCAGTGCAGACATTTTCATTTGGTTTAATTTCACATCCATACACAATGATCACTTGCTCACAATTAAAAAAACTTTACATTATGTAATCCAGATATCATACATATGTTCATTCATTTAAGTATGGTTTGCAAATGACATGTTTATAATAAAGAAATATAGAAAAAGTTTCAAGGGACCTTCAAATGTATGGTGTTATTTAAAATATTGACAACGGACCAGATTCAGAGATTGAAAATAAGAAAGGAAAGTCACTCCTGGGCTAAACCATGTTGATTTCAGTGGAGTGATATTTCATCTGTTGCAGACAGTGTTAGAGTTGAAAGGTGATGTTTCCCAGCTCAAGTCTAAATAACAGTGTGATAGTAAAGCTTGTCAGTATCTGTGTGCAATCTTTGAATCTGGTCCAATATCACTTAATTTATTCTTGTAAAGATTTTTCTGCTGGTGGCGTCAATTTTAAAATTAGTATTTTCATTCTTTTTCATGTGAATATTTGGAATGTGCCTACCTGTGAATTAAATATAATGAAGACTCATCATAGAATATTAAAATATCGGCATGGGGATATGTATGTCTACACTAGTTGTCCTGGTAATAACAGGAGTAAAGGTAGGTGATGGGTGTAGACAGCAGTACAAGTACTCACTCCCTTCTATTTCCATAAGTCAACACCGGCATGTACAGAATATGTGTAATACTAAGGCCCTCATACTATACTATTGTCAGCCCCCCGGGGGCCAAAGGCAGTCCAATGGATGGAGATATTGTCAATGCACTTACCAAAGCAAAGCTGGGGCCAGACCAACAAAAATTTCAAACAAGAAAATGTATTACTCTGCCCTATTACACATTATTTTCTATACTGTCACGGGTAAAGATCAGGGTGCCCTGAATACAGTGGCCATAATCCAGATCTAAGCACAAATGGTAGCGCATCCTGCGTGCTGTACTTGTGCGCTGTAATGGACAGATTGATACGCTCAATCCACATGCACAAGTAAACAGGATGTCTGGATGGGGAGTAAATAATAGCCTGTGGTACACAGGCACAAAGCAGCAAGCTCCCTGCTACTACATCTCCAAATACGCTCTGCAAGTGCAAGGTTGTATGATGTGTTTGGAAGGATTGAAAACTCTTACCAATAGAATGGAAGCTGCAGTTGTGGTGTTTATGCTTTAAAGCAAAGGAGAAATTCATTTACAGTAGAATATGAAAACAGTTTTTTTTAACTTAAAAAAAAGAAAAATACACAATACGCTAGCAGCGATGCCAGTTCTGTTTAATATACTTTCCTGAACAACAATCAGGCTTAGGAAGTTTGCTAATAAATGAGAGCCCTCTGAATTAGACATGACCAGCAGTAGCTGCATATTTTCCAATGTAAAGTAGCATTTGTTACGCCTTGCCTCTGCACACCCACACTGTACATTGACTACGTCCCTCCACCCCTTCCTTTCTCTACACTACCCTCAGAGCGCAGGCCCTGGACGCCAGGATTGCGCTATGATCTGAAAGGGATGTGCTTCCATGCTCTTCTGTTCTGAGCATGTGCAGTAGCAGATCACGCAGAGAAACGTCACGCCACCTGACAGACGCTCAGATCTGAGTCGGGGCCAGTGATTCCATCACCACTCCCACTCAGCAGGTTTTCTGGATCTAGAGCCCTTTCTATTCATCCTAACAGACACACTTCCTCTGTAGCCATACTACTGCTGATGACTGTGCTCTTACTCCACAGGGTTCTTACTTTGAACATTTGTAGGCAACCTTTCTATTGACAAGCCACAATGTCAAACCAAAGTAACCCAGCTCCCAATATGGGGTGCTTTACATGGACACCCTCCTTCGCTTGTACCTCTTCCCTTCACAAGGAGCCATGCTCCCCTATCTTTTTATGGTTTTTCATTAATTTTAGAGATTTTTAGGGATTTGCATCTAATTCTCATCCCCTGTTCTTGTGCAATTATTTTACTGTTGGGGCTATACAATTTAAAATGCCTCCATGATAATGAATGGCCTTTGTACCAGGGACATAAAACTGGTGCCTGCAAGTAGATCATGCAGCGTATCCCTCATACAGCTGAGGATGAGGCCTCTCTCGCATTATTGCCTACTTTTTAATAGGGCTGAACTGTACCCCTTTATTAGATGTACTGGTGGAGTGGCCCTGAGGCAGGAAAAACACCCCTCTGTTATCCCTTATAAATTGGGACAAACACCTGCCCGCATACAAATACACACATATGCATATATCTCCACTGCAAACATCTAACCAGCAACAATGAATCTGTGCCCACATGCTGACTGACACAGAGTGCCAGAATATGAATTTCCCTCTTTCTCTACACAAAAAGGTTAAAACAACAGGAGAGAGAAATGACATTTAGGGCACTTCTACTGACATGGAAGTAAATATTTCATAAAAAATTCCTGAATAAATGTTCAGGAATCATTTGAAGCTAATTCCATTATATGATTTGCAGACTTTTGTATCCTTTTTAGTAATGCTTTAAAGAAGACACTACATTTGTTTTTAACTCTTTATTTTCCACAGGTTTGACTACAATTTAATAAACACAGTTCACTTGTCGTGTGATGTTTTGTATGATCGAACCACTTGTACTGCTCTGAATTTCTCCATCGTGCTTTCTTTTATCCCTTTACAGCAAGCAGGTTGCCATATCAAGAGGGATGTGTTTTGATGCCTAAGCCAGAAGAATGGAAGTGACAGGCTTGCAGAGCCTGGCACAATGCACTGATTCACATTTAGGAAGTGTATGCTGCAAAGAACCTTGGTATACACCAGAGTTCCTAGACAGTCCTTCCAGTGCCTACTCTTCATAGTAGGAAAATGTTTGGGCAAAGTTATATCTCTTAAGACTGTCAGAAATCAATAATCATTTAATATTTTTGGGCAGTAAACTACAGATGAGTTTAGAA
>WWET01001049.1:171393-185554 GCA_011038615.1 Limnodynastes dumerilii
GGGGGGCTTAATAACTGATAGCATATTGCCTCCCTCCAAGCATTCCTCCACTGTGTTTGTTCTCTGGCAGACAAATAAAATACTATTGACACATCGGGACTGCTAATTCGAGTTAATATGATCTTTATGGCAATATAACTGCGGATAATTGGCCTATTTTTCTGGACAACAATGTAATTCACAATAGCTTTATTATTTAATAACTTCAACCTTTGCTTGGGAGGCCCCGGCAGAGAAGACCTTTTCTCTCTCGCTGAAGTTGTTGGGATAGAACAATAGGGAAGTAATTGTGCACATTTCTGAAGATGACTTGTGGAAATGAACTGTTTAGCTATGGAGGGTCCCTCGGATGTCGGCATATTTGCCTGGCCCCTAGTCCCTCTCCTGCCAGTTTACACAGAGCAGGATTTATAGCAAATTCTGTTGTCTCCATTGCCTAGCAACAGCTTGGATATTCCCAGAGTAAATAGACTCCAGAAGCCTCAGACCTATATATCACAGACTTGGAAAAGTCTGTAACCCCCAAACCCCAGCCAGAGACATAGCAGGATCTCTTGTGAAGTCTGCTATCAAATCTACCTAGATTAAAAGCTAAATATTAGAACCGTTTAGCCTGTTCTTGGGACTGATCCAGAGTTAGGAGCTGCGAGACAACAACAACAAAAGGGGAGGTAGACTACACACACACACACACACACACACACACACACACACACACACACACACACACACTTCATTGCAGTTTCAAATATAACTCTGTTACCATTGATGATAATAATTCCCTGCATTAAAAATAAAAAAAAAATAAAAAATCAATCAATTAAAATTTCATCTGCCCCCGGCACACACTGGAACATATTTCCAGGTGCATATTGTCGCCTCGTTTTTGTTGTCACCCCTCGAGTCCTGGTGATACACTTCATACTGTGCTACCTGGGAACAAGGCACAGAGGTGACAGCGCGCACTCAAAGAAAACTTCCCCCCAAACAGGAGGCTTAAACAATGCTGATCTTCTGCCTGCCCCTGCTGGCTCACCCCAAGCGTGGAACAATGTCAGCTTTGATGCACTTTAAGCAGGGACAGCAGGGGACTGTGGTGATGTATGGCATTCTTCATCCTAGTGCATCGGATCCTGGGAGAAGCAGGAGGAGGAGGAGGAGGAGGAGGAGGAGGGGACACAAGTGCAAAAATAATGCTACAAAAAAACAACAACGAAATTTTTCACTTTCTCATTTTATTTCCACATTGCTTATCCCCAGAATGCGCGAAACATATGCAGGTGCATTGCTAGGAATCTGACGCCTTCTTATATTATTCGTCGTTATTGATTGGATAAATCTAGTTTCAGCTGCTATGAAATTAAACATTTTGTCTAAAGTGTCTTGTAGTATTTCAGAGTCTGTTTCGCAGTAATTAGATATTAAATATATAAAAAAAATATTTAGATAGGTAAAACATAAAAGTGTATTCTATTTGTATTTGTTCCTTTGCAATAGGAAAATAGTTTGGTTTCGCACGGTCGTTTTTTTGTTTATGTCTGTAATAATATGTAATATTTATATGGTTTTTGAAACTGTTCCAGAATAAGATATTTGTTGGCAACTTGTATAACGTTTAGCATTAATAACAGAGGATTTATCATGAATGAAATGATAAAAATATTATTTTCACAAAGTTCTTCAGAATTGGAAGTGTTATTGTGAAGCATACTTTTATTTCAGCCATGGAATAACGAACTTTCTGTTTTTTTGTGTTAGTTTTTTCTTAATTAATATTGTAATAAATAACATCTTCAATACTACGCGATTTCTGCAATGTTTAAGCTCATCTGACAATACACATATAAAGCAGCAATCGGATAAGTTGTGGTAGTGACGTCTAGAGGTTGTCTGTTAGCTTCAGCGATAAATCCAGAAATATAAATAATAAAGCTCCGCGGAAAAGTCCATAGGGCTGATCCACAAAAAAGATACAAATCTGTACATGAACAGCAATGTTACAATGTAACGGGAGGACATTCTTTTTATTTTTATTTTTATCTCAAGGACTATTTAATTTTATTTCTAGAACATAATCAATAATTTTGACTCCATGAGAAGTGTAAATATGGTTTTGCCTAGGAGCAGATTTGTCCCTTTTTGTGCTATTGCTCCCAACTCTGGCTCAGACTCATCAGCTTAAGCTATCAGTCATGAGCGACACTGATAACAACTTGTGCCACAGGACGCACAAACACTAACACTGTGTAAGTGTGGTACAGGACACAAACACCGACATGGTGTAAGTGTGGTACAGGGCACAAATACCGACACTGTGTAAGTGTGGTACAGGACACAAACACCGACATGGTGTAAGTGTGGTACAGGGCACAAATACCGACACTCTGTAATTGTGGTACAGGGTGCACAAACACCGACACTATGTAAGTGTGGTAGCCAGGGCGCACAAACACCGACACTGTGTGTTATACAGGGCACACAAACACCGACAATGTGTGAGTGTTATACAGGGCACACAAACACCGAAACTGTGAGTGTGCTACAGGGCACACAAACACCGACACTGTGCAAGTGTGATACAGGACACACCAAAACCGACACTGTGTAAGTGTGATACAGGACACACCAATACCGACACCGTATAAGTGCGGTACAGGGCACACAAACACCTACCCTATGTAAGCATGATACAGGACACGCAAACATTGACGCTGTGTAAGTGTGGTACAGGGCACACATAAAGGGACACTATGTAAGTGTGGTACAGGGCACACATAAAGGGACTCATTGTAATTGTGGTACATGGCACATATGCAGGGACTCTGTAATTGTGGTATATGGCACACATGCAGGGACTCTTTGTAATTGTGGTATATGGAACACAAGCAGGGACTCATTGTAATTGGGGTATATGGCATATGGCAGCATGAAGTCAGTCATTTATATAATTCAAGATAGCCTTAAGTAACATTCCTGATGTTAATTCTAAATATCCTAGAATCCTGGAAAAATTTAAGTCAAATGTAATAACTCTGTAATTGTGGTATATGGCACACATGCAGGGACTCTTTGTAATTGTGGTATATGGCACACATGCAGGGACTCCGTAACCACACGGACATCCGCATTTTATGTACGTGAGTCTCACAAAGCTTTGAAACGCGTAACAATTGCTGCTGATGTAGAGACCGTCCTGAATGGTGGCCAGTGTCCTGAGGGCTCGGAGATTTATGCACACAGTCAGCTTACCAACTTGTGGCTGTGGCACAAGACAGAGTGCCCTCTAGATGTTGTTATAGCATGTGACATCACATCGCCTATAGTCACACAGTGGTGCAATAGGATTTATGGGGCATCACTTTGCTTCATTCTCGTTTCTAGCATTATAGTGTGTGTTTTTCTTTATTTTTACCTATTTCTATTATATTTATTTTACACATGTCGTCATTTCTCTGTGCTGCTTTTAGCAGTGTATATGGCAATCATGCGATCCATGATAAAATGCTGTGTGTTATTTGGGACGTAACTGACATGAGAAAGAAAACAAAGCTTCCAGTTGTTGTGGCTCGGCACGGAAAGGGTTACACGTCAATAAATGTCACATTTAGCCAGTGCAGAAAGTTTTCCCAGTCCCTTTCACTGACAGGAGGGCGGGGCAGGGGTCCAGCCATTCATTAGCCTGCGCCAGGCAGAAGCATTTCTGCAGAATGCCAGGGAAGGGAAAGTTTTAACAGCAGCCCCCTTTGTTCCCCGGGTCCCATTCCCAATTTCAAGCTTCAGCAGCACATCCCCAAGTTTGTGTGTTAATGACGCTGCAGCCATCTGGCTTAGCCTAGTTTTCTTAGAGATAGAATCTGCCACTTTCACTGCTCCTAGGATGATTGGGGAGAGTGTGGCCTCTGCTACCCAGCTCTTATGGGGAACTTCTTTACATTTAATCACCACATCTGCAGAATGAAAATACAAATGACATATAACTAACAATAGTCTGTAGAGTGAGCATGGGGACGTTATTCACACTATTCCCCTGTATGGAATATAACATGTCACCAGCTTCCTTTATTCTTTCACACACTCATTAAAACTTTTTAATTAGCTTATTGATTATAAGAGCTAAAGCATGCACTTCATATCCAGATCCTACACTCAGCTACATATAGTAACCCTCTGTTCATTACTACCAGGGTATCTGATCACAGTGCACGGCACACACCTGCTTATACAACATGTGGCTCCCTCACTGGATTACATAGTAAACAATAACTGGGGATAGGACAGTCCTGGTCCTGGGTCTTTATACCGGTTAAAGACAGATCGTTTGATGGGAGCAGTTCTATGATTCTGTACAGACCTCACCCTGACTCACAAGCATAATCTGCAGCGTCTAGATCTATCACAGCTAAGGGCTCCCTGGGCTTGTTATACATCATTTATAACTTACTATGAACCCACAGAATAATGAATAATTATACCAATGGGATAGCACAGCTATAGCACAGCCATTTTATGACAGCACAGGGACAAAGCTGTTAAACTGTATGGAGGCCGTTATGTAATATATAAAGTTGAGTTGGACAAATTGTAGTCCTGACCAATTTAAATAAATGCACTTTTAATAAGTGATCATTAAAATGGTTATGCTAAATATAGCCCATTATATGCATGACTTCTTCCTAACAGTAGCTCCTATTCTGAGGGTTGTTCGCTTACTCCTTAGCTATAGCCTGCTGAGGAAACCTGATTATGCTGGATCCATACACTTCTATGGATTTCATCAGCCTAATTAACGCTTTTTACTCTGGTCCACGGACCCTGAATGGCCTTTTAGCTATCATTTGATGAGTGGAGGAATGTACCAGGAGGGACACTCTATATACTGACTGACGTGCAAGGAATATGCAAGGGAGATGTGACTGGCAGCGTCATGCCATGAACCCAGATGATCTGCTCCTCCTAATAATCTGCTCATGTGTATACATGTCTGATCGCAGGTCTGATTACCTGTGTATACGATCTAGCAATTACACTGCTACGCACCCTGGACCTTTCCACACGTTTCTGAAATAGGGCCATGTGTGTGACTCCTAGTATTGTGTATGTGCATACATAATGTATATAACAATATAAAGAGCATTATATGTGCAGTCTGACATAATACATAATGTACATAACAATATAAAGAGCATTATATGTGCACTCTGACATAATACATAATGTACATAACAATATAAAGAGCATTCTATGTGCACTCTGACATAATACATAATGTACATAATAATATACAGAGCATTATATGCCCAGTCTGACATAATACATAATGTACATAATAATATACAGAGAATTATATGTGCAGTCTGACATAAACATAATGTACATAATAATATACAGAGCATTTATGTGTTTTGCAGGAACTAATAAAGAACGACATAAGTGAGGATTGTCATCTGCTGCCTGGAGAACCTGACTATGCTGCAAGGTGCCTGCTCCCAGAGGACATTGCTCATTGGTAATAAAGAGACTGCTGTCTGCTATCAAGGCCACCATCCGAGAGCATTGCCACCCATTACATGGGATATTTTTTAATCCCTTTGTTTTACTAAATATTATTTTTTTCAATCAAAGCCCGCGAGTAATATAGAAAAGTTTTCTTTTCTAATTTCCGGTTAATCTCCATCAGACCATCCCCTCCCGCACAGCACTACTATTAAAGACTCAGCAGCGCTAGCAGCTTAACATGCACCAAAAAGTTTACTCATTCAGTCCAATGAATGCTTAAAATATGAAAAACAAATGAAGCAAATAAACGTGGCATAATATTTATTTTTTTCTCTCCTTTAGAATTAATGTATGAAATAAGCGAGTGTTTTACCATATTGTATACAATATTTTATTTAAAACCCTTTAAAAAAAAATCCCAGCCAAATGTTAATGAAATGTAATGTAAGGTAACTTTATGTTATTTCATTTCACTTTGAATAAAATTCATATTGCATTTTCAGCATCTTGGTGAATACACTGAGTTCAGATCTTTTTATATATTATTGAGAGTGACCCCCTTCTCACCCATCTGGGAGACGGTCATGATGGGTGTAATGTATAATCCTAGCACCTTTGTGTTTTGTTCTATACCCTGGATTATTTCCTGTATAATTACCCAGGAAGACCCCAGCACTGTAGCTGCGCGGTAGGATAAAATAGTCCAGTATAGGTTTTGGCAATTTGGGGACCCTAGAGCCGGCACTATACTTAAGGGAAGTTCGCACGCTGATCAGGTAACAGCTGAACAACAGGGCTATTGGAGTGGGGTGGTTATCTCTGCTTTCTGCAGATCACAGTTCTGGCACTCCCGGCTTGTCATTGTGTCCTCTCATAGAAATGACATCCTGTTAAAACGCACAGGATCAGGCCATGACTAAGGTTTCACATGTGAATGCTGGAAATATTATACACAACTCAATATCTATCTATCTATCTATCTATCTATCTATCTATCTATCTATCTATCTATCTATCTATCATTTTATTTTATATTCATTTACAAGAATTCATTCATTATAAGTCATTTGACTTCTTGCTGCTGTCATTTGCTCTAATGACAAAAGAAAGGCATTTGCAGCAGTTCTTCCTGGCCTGATAATAACAGACAGCTGCAGAACTTCTTTACTAACAATTTTATAGAACTAACATTCTCCACTTCATCCAAAATGACTGCTGATGTTTATCTATTTCTTCATGTCAGTTGATGTAACCATGATAAAAATACAGTATTAGGACACATTTCCAAAAGAGGACAGACACTTTCACCTCTGTCTAAACATTATCAATAAAGGTATATTTCCCCTCACATATACAGTAAGGAGAACTCTCCAAAACATTGGGACCAGAATTAAACTTGAGGGGTAGTACAACTCCACAAAACAATTTAAATTGAAAGTTATTTTATTTATAAAGTATATTTATAAAGAATATTTATTTTAAAGTTATATTGTTTGTGTGCATGAGCGAAGGCAAAGTATTCTACCTGCATGTACAAAAAAAAAACCCAACTTTATTTTTAACTGTTTATTTTTAGAGTTCAACTAATACACACCAACTCTCAACTCTAAAATTCTATATGCATGGTTTCCATTTGCCTCCCTCTGCAAATCAGTATACATTTGCACACATGTATATCTGCACCTGTGTTTGCTGTTACACTCTCATTCTAGACCAGCCACCTAATATGTTTTGGTTAGAAATGATGGGAGGACTATAGTACGCATGTGAAGGCCTAGCAACCCACTGTTTATTAAAATAAACCTTATTTTAAGCACATTTCAACCATCAATATAACTTTTGCCGCCTATAAATCAATTGATCTTGATCCTCTTGGCAGCACCTTTTATTGAAGAATTAAGGATAACATTGGACCCTGCATCTCTGTATTATTGAATGCAGAAACACTTCTGACTCACTACACGTTTATCTAATAAATCTATGCTTGTGGACATAACAAAATATAAACAACACATTGCAATTGGAATGCATTGGAGTAATAGAAATTCTCAAGAAGGCTGGATAAACAGTGCTGTAGGAGAAAAGGATTGGACAAGGAGAGGGATGGCTTAAGGAGGAGGGAAGTTAAAAGAGCTGGATCCAGAGTGCAGGAGGCCTCATGTAGAGTGGTAGCACAGCACATGCCCGGAAAAATGCATAGATGATGATGTGCAATGATGATCTATTGGAAACACTGCATTTATTGAACATACATTGCAATAAAAATCTCTGACCATTCTCATAATATAATGTGTATGCTTAGACACATGCAACGGAAACTTAGGAGTTTAGTTTCCAAGCTCATTTCTAAATTACAGTTTAAAAGGAATGCTGTCCAATATAAAAACGCTATACGCAAAATCAAAGTATTTTCCTCACATGCAAGAACATAATAAATAAATCAAGAATTTGCACCTATTATACCTATCATGTTGCTTTTTGTTGTTGTTAAACTTAACTCTGAATTAGCCCCATTGGGCCTGATCCAGAGCTACGACCGCAAGCGAGCGTACGCTCATCGTAAGCGAAAATTCGTGAAAAAATTCGCACTGCGCATGCCCAGTATGACAGCTTCCGGTCGGCTGGACGACATGAGCGTATAGCGGTCGTACTGTGTGCGAAATATTCGCTCGAGGGGCGTGCGTTCAGTACGACGGTCGCCTGGGCGCTCGTTTTACTACACAGAGGCGGGGATAGCCATTTAAATTGTACAGTATGGGCGTGCTAAGCCCGTACGCTCAGCGTATTATGTGCGAAAATTCGTACGGCCGACGGTAGTACCCAGTGTAGGGTATAGCCGCCGTAAGCAGGTGCTTTACTATGGGAGTGTTAGGGGCGTGCATGTTTATTCGCACGGTCGAACGTACGCATTCGCCCACCGTGCGAATTTTCGTAGCTCTGGATCAGGCCCATTATGAGGATATAATGTGCATAGAAAAAAGAAAGAAAATCTCCTTTATTAAAGGTAGATAAAATAAGAACAGCAGTCAGATCTAAATTAAGAAAACAAGTTTGGTTACTACAATAGTCTTAATACTAAATAAGTGAAATTTCTTTACTACTGATGTCTGCAATTGTTGGTCCGATCCATTGCATGTTAGCTGTTAAAAGGGGTATTCAATTAGACATATAGGGCCAGATCCAGACCTAAGTCATTTTTACGTTCCCTGGCGTAGTGTATTTACGTTATTGTAAGTATTATGTACTTTCCTAGGCACTCCCCTCGCTCGTACTTGTTTTATGTTCCCCAAACCCTACCTTAACTTTTCTAAGTGTAAGTCCGGACATACGTAATGGATTGACGTGTGTAACGGCCTAACCCGGCTCATACTGTACGATTTAAATGCCTCCCTCTGCGCACAAAGCGTATTTCCGGGTGTCATACAGTTGACCCGCCCCTTCGTTTGTATTTACGCTGAAGTTATGTACGATCAGAGTTACGTTGCGTAACAACTGCCACGCGCATGCGCAGTACACACAAAAAGGCGGTTTTACGACAGCGGCTAACGTAAATACGCACTCGTACGTAGCTCAGGATCTGGCCCATAGTGGACAAGGGTGTGATGTCACAAAAGGGAGATAGCAGCTACACCCATAAAACACGTTGTACTAGGTGACTGCCCTGTGCAATTCATGCAGGTATGTTTTCTATTAATGGGACTCAAAATACACACAGGGGCTTATCCAGAGCTGAGCTTATGCCTATTATGAGAGAGCTGCATGAGCTGTAGAATCCCTGTCTTCCTGCACTCTTAAAGTCCTGTACCAGCTAAGGGCCGGTGTGAGTGTAAGACAGAGGAGAGTTTTATTAATGAAATGCCCCTATTCTCAGTCATGACACAGCATAACTTTACACATAACATATTATAAACTGTTACATTTCAGAATAAATCTCAGTGATTCTGCACAGGGCCGCCATCAGGGAGGACAGGCGGAGCTTTTGTTCTGGACACGGACTGAGAGATACCCACAAGGCAACCTAGGCACCTGCCTAGGGCCTGGCGAGCCCCAAGGGCCCGTGGCTGCCCAGGATCCAACACTGATAATCATCTTTGTGGCTTCATCAGATGAGAGCTGTCATTTCCAACATGACAAATATCGTAGCTCATGCAGCAACATCAGTATAGTCAGGTGCTTCTCCTCTCACTGCTTCTCCCACTGGCTATTAGCACCCCCTTTGGAGGCCCCAAACCGGCATCTTGCCTACGACCCCATAAGTTTTAAATCCAGCTCTGCTACCACCAATACTTACTGCTGGAGAGGTGTAGCAGGCTGGCTGCACAACAGTAGGCTGATGCGCGGGGAATGATATGCTGTGAACTGCGGGTGCCATCACATATGGGGCTTGGCAATGCCATCTGGCGGGTGGTGACCCTGATTGTACATACTACACTATACTAATTTAATTTTTTTTTTTTTAGACTGAATAGCAGTGTGATACCACACATTGGGCTGGATCCAGACCTTGTTAAGTGCATGAACTTAGTTACTCAAGGGCTAAACCATGTTGATTTCAGGGGAGTCATATTTCATCTGTTGCAAACAGTATTAGAGTTGAGAGGTGATATTTCCTATTTCAAGTTTAAATAACAGTGTGATAGTAAAGCTAGTCAGTATCTGTGTGCAGTAAGCAATTCAAAGATATATCCCTGCATGCAAAGAATACAATTAACTTGACTCCCCCTGAAATCAACATGGTTTAGCCCAGGAGTAACTAATTTCATGCACTTAACAAGGTCTGGATCCAGCCCATTGTACTTAAGTATTTTCTAAAACTAATTTAAAAAAATAAAAACTATTATTTAATTTTATTATGGTTTAAATTCCTTAATATAATTAAAAAAAGCCTTGTATACACCAACAGTATCTGTCTGAATAATTCAAAGCTCCTTTTCATTACTACCCACCCAATGTTGCAAATGTTAAATCTCTGGATAGAGCGCACATATTTTCAGCAACCGCTCTGTGCTGCTACTGCACTGAAATTCTGGATCAGGATCATATTAGGCAGCAATTCCTTGTCGTTGTTATTTTTGATTTCTCTTTGAGCAAATAAATTAGGTTCTACTCCAAATAAAGCTTTTTTTTTCCTGTTTATTGCATATTTAGCTCCTAAAGACAGCAACACTTGACATAAATGATGTCCAAATTAAGTAATGTTCTCATATGAAACTATTTTCTTTGCATTACATCCTTTATCCAGTGTTTACTGTTTCATAGTTATAGTCTTTAGTCCAAAGAAACTTTCAAAGCAGTTTAGCATCTTATTCTTTAGGAAGAACATTCTATCAATGAGTCATTTTCCAACCTGTAGGGGCAGATTTATCAAAAGGGGAAAGCCACATGTGGGCTCCTTCACACAAAGGGAGGGAGGGAGCCTTGTAGCATCGCAGTGGGGCATAGAGGAAAAGGGAGGAGGATCATTATAGGGGTCTCCCCTGTGAGCCCCCAATGTTAAGAGCATGGGGCCAGGTTGGTAGAGTAGCATCACTATGACCCTTTCCAAGTTTTCCCCCGGGGGCTGGGATTTTGTTGACCCTGTAGAACCTCAATCATTGCAATTGATTTTCCTTTGCTTTATCTCAGTTTAAAAAGTCAGTTGCAGTGGGAAGAGAATTGCAAGATAATACTAATGCACAAGCCTGCAAGTCAGAGTTACCATACACTGGGCACTGTTAAGGTCAAATTTGTCAAAATGTTGATTAAATGTCGATATGTTGATGAAAAACATTCAGATCTGTGAATAGTTTTGGGGCCGGATCCTCAACTACGGCCGTCTTACACACACGGCCGTAATTTACCGAAAGATAGCTACTGCGCAGGCGTAGTAACTATTATACGTAATCTACGTATCGTTTCGGTAGGTAGATTGCGAATATGCGGTCTTTCAGGGGCGTGTTTAGGGGAAGTCAGCCTCTGTCAGTCAGGGTTTAACTAAAGGAGGATGATTAAATCAGGGGTTAGTTGAAGGTACTTGAGTGTTAGGAGTGGAAAGGAAGGGTACAATCTTACAGGGAAGTTTAAGGTCAACAAAACATAAAATGAAAATAATAATAATAAAAATGATGGGGTAGATCCAGAACTACGTTTGCCGTACGTTTATTCGCAGAGCGTATTTTCGTGCGCGTAAATTCGTTACACTCCCCTCGGCACACCCCTTGCACGGACGTATTTTGTCAAGATATGCTTTCCAAACCCTACCTTAACTTTTTCCAACGTAACCGCAGTCATACGCACACGTACGTATGGGCTAGACGAATTTAGCACGCCCATACTGTACACTTTAAATACCACCCCCCGCCTACTTCACGTATTTCAGACGTATTTTGGAGTAACGTAAAATTGGCACGCCCACACGTAAGTATTTACGTGACACATACGTGAATGGCCCATACGTTCACAATTACGCTACGTTAATGTTCGTATTTTCTATGGTGCACATGCGCAGTGCGTACAAAACAGCGATTTTACGTCTCTGCCACGCGTAAATTCGCTTCAAAGCGTTGTTCTGGATCAGGCCCAATGTCTCTAATCTGTCATTAAAATACAGAGATTCAATGAGCTAGGACTGCTAAACGATTATCAGTTAATCAATGATAATTCGAATCGTGTAAAATACTAATCATGCCCATTACCAGCAGTCATGCTTGTAGATAGACATAGGCCTTTACAATGTGCGGCTCCTTGGCCCTGAAGGGGTTTATCTGAAGTGGCACTCTGTCATGTTCGGAAACTGTCATTAAATAAAAGGAAAAGCAACTTGGAAGTGACAGTTGGAGTTATGTTTCTGTCAGGATCAGGCTTAGGATAAGTGACAGCTGTGGGTTTCTTATCGATTATGTGGCATTCCTATTTATATGCTGAGAAGAGAGTAAACGCCACCCTTAGCCAATGTACAGGGACTCCCTGTGTGACCACCTAGCGATGCTGCGTCCTCACTCCTGGAAGGAGCTGTTGATGAGAGCAGCCTGTATTTCTGAGTGACAAAAGTGTGCCAGCTTCATAGATTATATAGCACAATACTTCAGCTGAATACCTATGCACAGTCAGCAGCAATCATTCTCTGATTTGTGAGTCAGAAGCCGCTGCTGAAAAGACTTTGCAGCACTTTCATCAAAATCACAAGTAAAAAATACTGCTTAAAGTTGCAGAAAGACATTCATGGATAAATGCCTGTGTATTAAAATCACTACATACCAAGCACCATTTAGAAAGAATGTAGAATTTGCATAATACTATTTTAAATATATAAAATTATTATATAATGATTATTGATGCAGTCAGCACATAACTGTACACATTGAATCACTGTATGGTGATTTGTACCATAACTACATTATTTCTTTACAGTATTGTCTTTCACATTTTATTTGATACCTGTTACACATACATTACCATTATTTTTTATATTTATGATCAGTCTGTAGTTTCATTAACTTGTAGTTAATATTCTTGCATATAAAGATGGATAATTGGTACGACCTGCACTTGGAAGGCTCTCCTATATCACAGAGGTTTATAGCTTTTAGAAAATGTTATAGTTGTATGTTTAATTTCCCAAATGTGCTTTGCCAATACAGACCCTGACTCACCAACATGCTCTCCTGATGTTCTTGTCATGAGCTTAATTTAGTTTGTGGTAAATATACCCATTTCTGATCATTCCTTAGTCTTTTCCTAAGTAGGAAGGAAGACAGTAGGTGCATCAGGGCACCCAGACTTACCCTGGAGCAGTTTTATCCCCGATCAATACAAGATGCCCTCTTTCTGATCATTAGAGAGGAAAGGTCAGCCCTCATTATGTACTGTGTGTGTTCTGCTTTATACTAGACACATAGAGCTTGCAAGAATTACAACAAATGTAATGTTTATAGAAACACCAAAGCAGCATAAGAGATGAGAGGGACTTCATATCATGTATAATATATATTATAGTGAATATTTGCTTTCTCAGCATATTTGTATAAAATAATAAAGTACTGAAAATTATAGAAACAAGAAAGAAAAAGGTACACATACAATACATTTCAGACAAAGCACGTAGAATCCCAAAAAAGGATATCAATATTGTACTGTCAGTCTGAGCCAGGCAAATGTGAGGACCATATCACAGTGTTTTCAATCATTGGGAGCCTAATGTATTGTAGTATTGCCAGGATACAGGTAAAAAAAAAATATTTTACTCTATTCCAGTAACACAATACAATTACTCATCATCATCATTTTTTTTAAGAAAAGCACAAACAAAGCCTGCTGTATGCCATGTTTTTTATACAGGTCATATAAGAGACCTAGACTATGTTTAATGATTTATAGTAAGAAGCATAGTACCTTTTATAGTATAATATATACACTTCTTTTTCTAATATGCAATTATGTTATGAAAACAAATCTCAAGTATTGTAAGATATGGCATTTCAACTTCACAAAGGGGTAACAGGCAACCCACAAAATATTGCTGTTTTACTCTTGTCTTACATTGCAAAAATAGTGTATATATTGTATAAAAATAGTGTATATATTGTATAAAAATTGTGTATATATTGTATAAAAATAGTGTATATATTGTATAAAAATAGTGTATATATTGTATAAAAATAGTGTATATATTGTATAAAAATAGTGT
>WWET01001049.1:197635-225453 GCA_011038615.1 Limnodynastes dumerilii
CATAAATAAAAAAATAATTCTATACATTAAAAAAAAAGAAAAGAAAACACAAGTACAGAAGGCGTTAATCTTACCTGTCCGGCGTCTCTCTCTGAAGTCCCAGAGCATGCGCAGTGTAGATGACTTTTAGGACATGAAATTTTCCCAAAGTCCCAAAAAATAGCTACTGCGCATACCCCGGGACTTCATCTCCGAGCGAGATCGAACGTTTCTGGCAAATGTCCCACAGACCATCACAGGACCTCGCCGGAGGGGTAAGTATTTCTAAATCCCCCCGTCAATGTATTCAGGTTTGCAGTGTGATGCAGTGAGCCTGGATTCCTTTAATAGCGCTCAAAGTGCTATGGATAGTAAATGGACCCCTTAGTTACAGGAGATCTTCCTCTACAAAGTATTGCCATACTGTAATGTTCCTTGATAATCATAATAAATAATATGGCATCTAAATCTCCATTCTTGTCACCAATACCCCTTTCACATCACCCTGAAAAACTGGGGTTTTGCTTGGGCAAGCCACAAAAACCTGGGTAAGGGCTCAGAGTGAAAGGGTCCGGGTGCCTCTACCTGGGTCTAATGACCCAGGAATTGGACCCGGAACAAAAGAATTGTTATTCCCGGGTCCGACCTGGGTAGGGACACAGTGTGAAAGGACACTACTTGATTGGTGTAATTTGTTTACTATTGCCCTGGCAACAAGTTGCCAAAGCAACAGTAAACAAATTACACAGTGTGCTACTGCCAGGGCAGACCCGGTCCCGGAATTTCCCAGATCAACCCTGCAATGTGAAACAGGGTCTGTGACCTGGGATCATCTGCTGACACAGCAATATCCTGGGTTCACAGACCCGAGATATTCCCAGGGCGGCGATGTGACAGGGGTATTTTTCTCCTGTTTTTATTTCTGCTCTGAGTAGTCATTATTAAACCATGTTCCATAATGCAATTATTTCTTACAATGCATACTTGTTATTACTACATTGTTGCAGTGTAGGAACATTGTACAATTTTTTTGCTAATGAAGATCAGTATATTAGCTGTGTATATATGTAGAATCACAAATACATGGTTTAATATTATCCAGATATATAGTAATCATAAGCTTTTTATAGGGTCAAACAATGGCATTGGCCATACTCATATGCTCCAGCTAACCTAATAAATGATTGGTCAGTAACAGGCCCATATCCTGTATGATTTTCTTTCTTGAAAGGTATGATAATGTTTTGCTCTACACATATGACATTGTCCATGGTCCTAGCACTGCACAGAGAAGCTCCAATAATGATTCACACAATACAGAACAGTTCCAGTAGTCTCATTTACAGTAAAATAAGTGTCCAGCACAATATAATGTAGCCCTAACACTAGCCAGTACATTGTTGAAACCATGTAATAGTTAGGAATTAGGAAGGGACTGTTAAGGGTCAGGCTGCAGGGAGGGGGGTCTTAGGGTTAGGCTATGGAGAAGGGAGTATCAGGGTCATGCTAGGGAGAAGGGTAGGTTAGGGTCAGGCTGCGGGGAAGTGAGGGTCAGGGTCTGGCTGCGGGGAAGGAAGGGTTAGAGTTAGAATTAGGGGAAGGGTTGGGGTTAGTTTAGCCACTCACCTTTCAGAGCACCGCGTTCGGTGCTCCGGGGATCGATTACTATGCCTCTTCAATATAGGGCAGTTCCTTGCGGGGACCCACACCCTACCACATGATGTGACCTGGACAATATAAGCAGATAGCAGAAGTCAATAGAAAAGACCTTTGCAGGCATCACTACTTCACTTTATTTAAGATATCTGCAATTAGTGCTCATTAAGAAAGATGATATTTGTGTGTATGCTGCTTTAGAACCACGTGTTATTATGACAGTTCAAACACAGGACAGGATGGATGGATGTTTTATACTTACAGTAGTTACAGAGGCCAGGCCTCACTTCCCTTTTCAACTGAGGTGTGAAACACTGAGACCTTTAAAACCAGATCGCTATACCCTTAAGGCAGGAAAAATAGACCTTGACAAAAGCTGATTACATGCTTGCAAATCACCCAGCTGCTGCTTTCTTTACTTACCATGACTTGAAAGAAGATAGTTTTCTCTGTGCAAAGTTTTTTTATGCTCCATTGGTTTTTCCACTTCTTGATCAATTACATCCATTGGCAAAGTTATATTAACTCTAAAAGTGCCAAAGGACTCCATGAAACTAAACAGTCTGGGGACTGTAGATGTCAGCTCCTGTCCCCTTCACAGCAAATACAATTTTAAATGATAGCAAAGCACAATTATTCTGAATGTTATACTTCCAAAAAGCAATAGTGTATATCCAACAGACATTGGGCCAGATCCAGATTTACTTTTAAATTCAGTACATAGCTTCCGCACCGGAGGCTAACATACAGAATTTCTACATCACGGTAACGCACATAGGAGAGAACAGCACTCCCCCTGCTCTCCTATGTGCGGATAGTGAATCTGTGTACAGGGGGATACCATAACTATTAGAGGATCGTACATAAGGCCTGAACCCAGAGCTTAATGTACAATATAAATGCTTATCTCATACGCATGGTGGGTGGCCCAGCTCCCATTACAGAACCCAACGCAGGAATATTGGGATTGTTCAGGCTGACTCCCGCACCTAGCGTACTTTAATAGTGTTCCCTTTTACAAAGAATGTTAATCAGGAGCATATCTACCCCAGGGTAGCCGACTCTCCCGGAATATCTGGGAGACTGCCAAAATTTGGACAGTTCTCCCAGTATCCCTTGAGAGCCGGCAAATCTCCTGCAGTGGAGTTAAGGCTGTGATTTCCTGTAAACCACAGTCTCAAGTCTCGCCCCCCCAGCCTAGCAACACAACCATTCATAGTGTGACTAGGGACTGGGTGACTTGATGACGCAATTAGCCTCCACCCCTAGTAATACTATGAAAACGGTCATTGATGGAGGCAGGACTTCGTGATTTGCATAAATCACGTCATTAAGCCCTGCCCCCGTATCAGCCTCTATCTCTTCCCTCCGGGATCTCTCTGATCTATCCCTTGGTGGGATTGTACTCGCCAGGGGTGCCAGCCGAGATTAGGGTGTGCTGCCGTGGTAGCTGGTACACTGACACACAATACAGTCCTAAGCTCTTCCCCATTTAGTGGCTTTCTGCCACAGCTTCACCATTGCCTGTGATGTCATACATGAGCAGAAGCATCAGATAGCATCTACAGTGCCAACAGCCAGATTGTAATGTAGGACGAGATTCAGAAATTAGAAAAATTAGAATAAAAAATAAGAGAGGAAAGTTACCCCTGGGCTAAACCATGTTGATTTCAGGGGAGTCATATTTCATCTGTTGTAAACAGCATTAGAGTTGAAAGGTTATGTTTCCCAACCCAAGTCTAAATACCAGTGTAATAGAAAAGCTGGTCAGTATCTGTGTACAATATGCAATTCATAGATATATCCCTGCATGCAAAGAATACAATTAACTTGACTCCCCCTGAAGTCAAAATGGTTTTTCCCAGGAGTAGCTTTCCTCTCGCTTCTGCTAGGCTGCCTTTTATATAGTATGACATGACGGGCAGAAATGCAGTTGTGGCAGAAAGCTGCTACAGCCAGGGGTGTCACAACTTTTTTGTTGGGGGTGGCAAGAATTTAGCCCTCCCACTGGCTCCCCCATCTCACTTTAGTGCGCCCCCAACCTTGTTGTGCAATAGGTGGGATTGTGCTGCCGCGAAGCCTTAGGAAGGACCCGGTCGCCATCTTGGATGTGGCAGGAACTTACAGAATGTAAGGTAAGGAATTTGTTAGCTGGGGATGGCAGCAGGGGGTCCCTCCTCTGCTACCTAACAACAGGGACAGGCTGTTGCTAGGTAGCAGAGGAACGACTCGCCACCGTCATCTTGAGAATACTGGGGGACTGGAGACACATGGTGGGGAATACTGGGAGGGGGGGCTGGAGACATGATGGGGATACTGGGAGGTGGCTGGAGAAATAATGGGGAAACTGGGGGGGCTGGAGACATGATGGGGATACTGGGGGGGCTGGAGACACGATGGGGATAAGCCACCAGTCACTTACAAGGCTTCTCTGTTTTGGTGGTCCGTACTCTAATACTGTCAGAGTCCCAACTTTGGGTCATATATCATGTATTTTTAAAATGAGAGTTCACCCATTGCAGAGGTCCCCAAGTCTCCAAAACAGCCACTCGGAGACAGCACTCCCTGTCAGCTGCTATCCCAGACATACTTCCAAACAAACACACACAAGATGGTGGTTGCTCAAATCAATTTATAAATTAATCTAGAGCAGGTGCTAGAAAGGTCAGAGAGATTTGTTACATGCATTTACAAATATATGATAAGCCAACAGCCACTTACAAGGCTTCTCTATATTGATGGTCCTAACTCTAATACTGTCCCAGCTTTGGGTTTTATATACCTGTACTGTGTTTGATAATAGTTTTCATTAACAGCAAACATTCTTGGGGTTATTCTATTCTAGTTGTGTTGTACATGGATATGTTTTATATGAATGTGTTATTTCATTCCTGAATCTCATTGACTGACATCAGCAGAAAGAATAAATGCTGCAACACCTTGTAATAGTAAAATGCCATAATACGGGGCAAATACAGACTTCTGATTTTCCCCTAACTTCTGTGGTTATCAGCTGGATCGCGTCTGCTTCAAATTGCCAGAAGACATTCCTACTCATCTTGACTTGCATTCACAAGAGGGCATCTGAGGACCAATACTGACTTCAAGATATAGAAGTGCGTCCATGTGAGTCGTTAGTATGGAAACACATTGGCCATCGGAAATGTTTACAAGGCTGTCTTGTAAGAGTTACTCAGTTAGGGGCATAGGACTGTGATGACATTTAGATAGATTGAGATACAGAAGTCCGAATGTAGGAGAGCAGGGCAATCCGCATGCAGGACCCCTACCATACAATAAGTACCCTGACTCTTACATAAGGGCTTAGCCAAGCCTTACCCTACCCTATGTACCCTGAATCATACGCAAGGCTTAGCCAGGCCCTTACTGTACAATTTGCATGTATTAGCTCACCCCCCATGCGTATCTTCTACACATGAGGTGTGGGGTGAGCCTGACCCTGCCCCCTGTGCGGGGGGGCAATGATCTGTACGGAGCGCAGCACCGGTCGGTAGTCTTACTTAACTGTGAATCAAGGCCCTGTTTGTTATAAGGTTGTATTTCTTAACTTAAAAATTCAAAAACATTTGTTTTCAGACTATTTGTCAAATAAGTATTTTTTATTTTTATTAATAGTGTGCAGGTAAATGACTGCCTTTGTCCTCTAGTAAAAACAAAAATGAGACATGATGGGGATACTGCACTGGGTTATGTCATCATTTGCCTGCACTGGGTTATGTCATCTTACTGTTTCCAATGAGTTCCTACCTCTCCAGCATGGCATCCCAGCAGCATAGAAGTCAGCACATGGACTGTTCTAGGATGTGTGCCAGGTTACAGCAATTTAAGCACAATGGCCTGGATCCAGACCCCTGCCGCGGATCCGATGTGGGATCCCCACTGTATCCTAACTCCTGTGAAGGCAAGGGGAAGACACTGCCCTTATATGTACTCCAAGTGCCCTGATACAATGACGCAAATTGTTGTAAATATCATATAATTTTCTAAAGGAATATTTTCATAGTTTTAACATAAAATTGTCCCATTTTGTCTGTCACAAAATATTGGATAGTTTTATATAACATGTGGAAGATGTGGTTGTCAGTAAGTGTTTTGTTACAGTCTGGCAGAGCTTATGTGTTGTTGGAATCTGCAGATCTAGGGAGGACATGGGGTCTATACAGTTTAGGAATCTCTGTGGGGAAGGAGGAGTTAATCAGAGTGCGGTGAATAATAAAATACGATGTTGTGAGCATGCAGACAGAAAGGTGATTTGAGCATGTGGCATGAGCATGTGACAGGTTCTGAGAGGTATTTACAAGGTGCCTGAGAAGGTAATTAGCACCCAAAACAGGCTGCAGGAAGTACTTTTGGTCACCTCCAATGAAGAATTTGTAATGAGCTGGAGGGCCTGATTTTCAATGGATGATTTGCCCAGAACAATGGCTCCAAACAGAACAGAGTAAAAGGCTTACAATTGGTAACCCTAGAGGCAGTGGGCGCTTTTCCCATCAGTTTAAATCAGTTTTCTAGTCGATAACATTTTAAACTTTTACATGACAAGTGGGTTTAGCAGTGTAACAGAAACTGAAATGAATAATAAAGGGAGATATGCATACAATTTATCCAGCATGAAGGAAGAAAAAACTCTCAGCTTTACTGCAGATTAACAACTTGTCCCTCAATAAAAAAGTAGCATATTAGCTGGTAATAGTCCACACTTACTCCTTCCTCATCAGCCATTCCAGTGTATCAGATAAAAAATAAAATGCACTTTATGGGGTTATCAATGTTACTGGGACACAACACGCTCTCCAGTTGCCCCCGCCAGGCCTTCTTAATGCCTGATGTTTAAGACATAGGGCTCTATTTACAGAGTTCATTTTGGAGTGATAGGGGCAGTTTTCAATAGAAAACTGCCCTTATCGCTTCAAAATGACATTTCTCATATTTATAAACCCTGCATCGCCAGTGGAAACTATCGTTTCCATGACGATGCAGGACTCCTTCTCCTGCTATCACGGGCCCGTTCATGTGAACGGGCTCCCCCTGCACCGCATATTTACACAGCGGTGAAGGGGTGGTGAAGCGGAGTTTCTAACTCCGCTCACCGTGAAAATCTAACGCCAGCTCAGGCTGGCGTTAGTAGACATATTACTTTTTGCTTATAACAGCTTTAAATATATCTTGACATTCGTGGAAAACACCTGTGTGAACAACATTTAAGACTACTCACCTTCAGTCATACCTTAGATGCTCTCTGATGAAACCCCACCCGAGAAACGCGTAAGAGCTTGCTAACCTTTGGATCTGATACCCTAGCTAAGGCTAGATACTCACCATTCAACTTTGGATAAAAAATCTACTGCTGCACCCCAGCCGCTTTCTCTATTAATTAAGTTGGATTGCTTTTGACGGCATTTGAGACTGTATTGACTACGCCTTGAAAAGTTTTTTCACCAAACTCCTTTGAAGGCACCTGGAGATGGGCTTCCGTCACTGACGTTATCCGCACACTGCATAGCAGTCTAATAGCCACACTCCAGAGCCGGAGGACTTTACTTACCATTCATAAGCTCCACGATAACCATAGCCTGCATATAGAGGAAGCTTCTTGCAGAGAAGGCGTTCAGGCAAACTCCAGTCATTGACGGAATCTACCTGCAGCGGCTAACTATCTGTACTTTGGACATAGAACACAGCATATGTGAGTAACAACATACCTATTTCTATTTTTATATTATCTACTGTAGCCCAACGGTACAACGGAATTTACAACAGCTTGTTCAAGATACTGTCCCTGTGAAATTTACAGTACAAGTGTCTGAGTGGTGCAGTTCAATGGACTGTTTTTTATCTTATAAGATCCAGACAGTGCAATATATACTTTTTGTGATATTTTAATTATTGGAATGTTCCTTACTACTAATTCTAATTAATATCTGAGCTCAGATTCCTTTTTTCATTATCACCTATGGACTATTGATTTTCCTGCCAAGTATATCATCCCTTAGCCTATGGCTATATAATCTATTAGGTGTCAGATTCTCTATGTATATGTGTTTAACATTTTATTGTTAACATTAGTGTAAGTGACCCGTTCCGACCCATCATCAGAAAGACTTCCAGGCTGCTGCATGCACTTCCACACTCTTGAAATGCATACATTTTCCATTTGCAAAGAGTGGAAAACACTCTCATTGGGCCTGATCCAGAGCAACGCTCGCAAGCGAGCGTACGCTCATCGTATGCGAATTTTCGGCAAAAAATTCGCAATGCTCATGCCCAGTATGACAGCTTCCGGTCGCCTGAGCGTCATGAGCGAATAGCGGGCGTATCGTTAGCGTATTTTTCGCTCGCTGGGCGTATTTTTTTTACGATGGTCGGCTGGGCGCCCGTTTTACTACTGGGAGGCGGGGATAGCCATTTAAATTGTACAGTGTGGGCGTGCTAAGCGTATTTTCTCAGCGTATTCTCTGCGAATTTTCGTACGGCCGACGGTCGTACCCAGTGTAGGGTATAGCCGCCGTAAGCAGGGACTTTACTATGGGAGTGCTAGGGGCGTGTAGGTTGATACAACGAGCGTACGTTCGCATTCGCCCGTCGTTGCGAATTTTCGTAGCGCTGGATCAGGCCCTATGTCAAACTTTCATAGTGTCTGCAGACAGATCGTCCTCACTAATGTTTCATCATTATTATTTACAGCAGGAGTCTGGTGGGTACGAATTGACACACTGGAGCAGCCACATCTGCCTAATGTTTAACAGCTCTGAGGATGTCACTTACTGTACTTGGACCGAAAACAGAATCCTCAGCAACCCCTCAGCTTCACATCTTGGTTATTTGCTTGAACATCTTTTCATCACGTGAACACCCTACATTGAATACTGAGAATAAGGTCCTTAAACAGGGGGAGCATTCTCTGGAACTAAAGTGCTATTTTTGAAATACAGACAGCTGAAAGCTCATTTTTTGCTGTCTCTATTTAAAAAATATTAGTGAGTAGAAACTTTTATGAATAAATTGGTAAGTATGCAAATTATTTTTTTGAAATACTTACCCATTCATTAATTCAGAAACTGCTGCCGCAGACCTGTCGCACCACTGCAGACCCGCCGCACTGCACTGGAGAGGTAAGAATTACAGGGGAGTCTATGGAGAGTTTTAGGGTTAGACTGCGTGTAAGCTAGTCATAGGGTTAGGCTGCATGGAGGGGAGTCTGAGGGTCAGGCTGCGGGGGAAGGAAGTTTTAGGGTCAGGCAGCGGAAAAGGGAGTCTTAGAGTCAAGCTGTGGGGAGGGGAGTGTTAGGGTCCGGCTGCGGGAAAGGGAGGGTTAGAGTTAGGGTAATGGAAGGAGAGGGTTAGGCTTAAGGTAATGGTAAGGATTAGGATAAGGGTTAGGCATAGAAAAAATACTGACCATTCTCCGCTGCATCTTCGTCCTTCGGATGATTGATTGCTTCTACTCTGCCAGGCAAAAGCAATTGATTTCACAGCCAGTTCAGAACGGGCTGGTATAAAATGGCCGTTTTGAAAAAGGGCTCTTCTAACGGTAGACCCACACCCCTTAGAGAGCATGTGTATGGCTACCCATAGTTATTTAAACATCATTCTGACATGAATAGAAATAAGGTCAACAAATGTAGTATGCATAAATTCTTGTTACTGCAAAAAAATTTTCATGTTTGTCATATTAATTTTTTTCCCCTGTCATTGTCAGTTGTCACAACTGCTGTTAAGGTTAATGGACCAGATCCAGACCTTATGTGTATAGAACCTTACCTTATCCTGTCAGAGCGTAAGGTTAAACGTTTGTACTGTACAATTTAAATACGAAAGCCAGCCAACCCTGCGTTTACAGCATGCACAGAGGTCTGGCCCACCTCGTGTTTGGAATTGCAGTATATATAGATTCGACTTCGGTACATGCAGCGTTCTGTGTGTAGACCAGTGTTCTTGGTATGCGTAGTGACTTCAGATAAGCTGATTTACGCAAACAGCTTGTATGGGAGTCTGGATCCATTCCAGTGTTATCTTCAGAATTACCATGAAATCAATAAATATATATATATAGATACACACACACACACACACACACACACACACACGAATGATATTTAAAACGTGAGTGAGTTTTTGCTTATAAGTTGGTAAACATCTTGCAAATCCTGCCCAATAAATGTATAACATATCAAGCTGCAGCTGTACATCTTTTCTTATATTTATTGCCTTATGTGAGTTGGAAGATGGAGGATAGAATGGCTTTCTTGAAGTTCTGGTATCTGGTATTAGGAAAAGAGATGGAACTCACAGAGAATAGTTGTAGGGATGATGCATTGCTGATATAACATATATTTTTCTTTGTCAGCTTATATGGATAAAAAGAAGAAAAATATAATTCATCAGGAATTGTTGAGTAGTTAAAATGGCAAACAAGAGAGTGTGGGTGTGTATTAGGCAAATTAACATTGTTTTTGTATCGAGCTGTGTATGTACTGTTTTTTGTTGTATATGTCCCTCATGTACTAAAGAAAACATGGAGTACCCTAGATAATCCAACACTAACGATGAGTTAAAAGTAAATGAGAAACTAAATTCAGGTTCCAATGATAGAACAGCATTCACAAGTTCATAGCTTCATTTGCAAACTCTAATGAGCACCAGGAACTAAGTCAAGACCAAGCCTGTGAAACTATTCTACTAACACTTCCTTGTTGCCATAGTGATATTTCACAGCTAGGATTTATTATAAATACATTTTAAAAAATCTGGATTAGTTGTTAACTGATATATTTAGATTATTTATTTGGCACTCAGTATAGTGTTAGCCTGAGTCAGATAAGAGGTCAATATAGCAAGTGAGGATAGCAAAATATTCAACAATGAACAGAAGAACTGTAGTTAGGAGAAATCTCACTGCCAGATCTTTTGACCACAGTTTATGAGCAGTGTCATTCAGTTATACATGGTAAATTACCAGCAAATAGCAAATAAAAATTTGAAATAATTTGGCTAAAAAACTGTGACTTTAGCACACAGCCTACCATGAAGCTTTTGGAGACGTTTGTGTTGCATGCCATTAATAATTATAGCAAAGAGATTGGTTTATATCATTAAGAGTGAGGTTACATTGGTTGTGGGAAAGCAGATTCAATGTGGAGGCCTTGATGAATGGATCCAGATGTAGATTGTACATTTTATTACATATGCAAACATTAGACATTTTTGAATGAGCTTTAAAGGGACAATAATCTTGTTTTTAGCTAAACTTCTCAATATTTCCACAATTGTGTATATCTTTCACTGGGATGTGACCTATAATTTAATGGAACACCCATTTGTAGTTTATAAAGTAGATTATATTTCTAATGCACATATGATTACATAAATAATGCTTCAAAGCCCAATATATATTGATGACTGGGTACAGTACAATTTGGAACATTAAGTTATGTGAATAATTTAATAAAGTCATGGAGGGTATCCAGTTCTGCTTCCAGATTCTGTCCTCTTAAATTATCAGGTCACCCTATGGGACACAAGGCAAATTCAGTGATGTGTGCTACATGCTAAAATGATTACTTTGGGCCTGATCCAGAGCAACGACTGCAAGCGAGCGTACGACGAGCGTATGCGAAAATTCGGGGAAAAATTCGCAACGCGCATGCCCAGTATGACAGCTTCCGGTCGCCCGGGCGTCATGAGCGAATAGCGGGCGTATTGTGAGCGTATTTTTCGCTCGCGGGCCGTGCGTTCTTTACGATGGTCGGCTGGGCGCCCGTTTTACTACAGGGAGGCGGGGATAGCCATTTAAATTGTACAGTATGGGCGTGCTAAGCCCGTACGCTCAGCGTATTTTGTGCGAATTTTCGTACGGCCGACGGTCGTACCCAGTGTAGGGTATAGGCGTCGTATGCAGGTACTTTACTATGGGAGTGTTAGGGGCGTGTATGGTTTTTCGCACGGTCGAACGTACGCATTCGCCCGTCGTGCGAATTTTCGTAGCGCTGGATCAGGCCCTTTGTGCGGAATTCAATATCCTCCTAAAAACATAACAGGAAAATTCTAGAGCCTACAAAGGTGCATATCCCTAACTATGATAAAAATAAGCAGTGTACACTAGGTGCCAGATTTACTAAGTAGCAGGAAATGTAAAATGGAGATGTTGCCCCTAGCAACCAATCAGATTGTAATTGACATTTTCTTGTATGTAATAGGAAAGTGAGAGCTAGAATCTGATTGGCTGCTATGGGCAACATCTCCGTTTTATATTTTCCCGCAGGTTAGTTAATCTAGCCCTTGGTAGTAACTCCATCTTATTGAAAATATGTCAATGAATGACACAAACTCTGAAGTCTGTGACAAAAAGTGCTTTTTTGGAGCAGTCATTTAAAGCTGCGACCTTTAAGGTTTCAGACAGGCAAAGGTTTATTATGCTGCTGTGAAAAACACCATGCTTATTGCTCTGGCCTGTGAAAAAGTAAATACTTGTGTAATAGGGAAAAGAAGAAGAATATATACTTATTTAATTGTAAACGTTAATACTGTGGTTAATATGTAATAATAAAAAACAATCCAAATTAGATTCTTTAGATCCATCAGTACATAGCCCTAAAGCATCAGCAACAGCTAGTATAAAATACTGACAGTGCACTCCCATATACGCCACATTCAAAGGGTGAAATATCCTTCATTAGTAAAATTAGCAGAGCTTTGTGATGTTCATCCATCACTCTACCTACACTGCTGAGTTCACAGTACCAGTCATCTGGGGATTGCTGATCATGCTTCAGCCCCACTCAAACCCAGAGGGATGGGTCTATCACATAAAAAGTAATACCCCTAAAGAAGTGTTATCATAGGCGATCGGAACACATATGTTAAAGCTTTTGACACCAATGATGGGTTTTGACAGTGAATCTGGGACGGGTTTAATTCTACACTATACAGAATAAGCAGGTATTCTGCCAAACAAGAGATCCTTACTTCCGATCCATTGCCATTTTAAATGTGGGCAGGTGGGAAATATTAAAGTAGGATCTATCTCTTGGAACTTCCTGCAAACAATGGAAGTGATCTCTTAAACACTTGCATTGATGAATGGATACAGCAAAGATCCTCTATCGGATTGTAGCTCTGAATGTAGAGTAAATTGATTTTAGGATCCGTTCCATGAGTGTAACTACCAAGAGTGCAATTGTTGAGGATCTGAAGGGTCTGGTAGTAAGGGTGCAAGCCTTGGCATCCGAACCCATGTCTCCATTATCTCCAAGACACTTGTTTTAAGTAACTGGAGGGCAAAGTGCCACTGTCAGGTTTCATAGAAATTTTTTCTAGCACTTGGTGGTTTAGGGCTTGGGAATTATAATATGTTTTTTCCAAGTAACCCGAGACCTTTCAGTAATGGTTTTGTTTACTGTTCAAGTAACTTATGCATAGTTACTTTGTGAATTATTATTTTATAAAGAACATTAATGTTAGGAGTCTCACAATATATTTACTGAATTAAATATAAATTTTACAGAGCAGGCAATATGCTGTATACATTTCTTCACTGCACATATTGGTAAATACTTATAAAAATAATTATTTAATCATTGTGGGAAGAACCAATAGGATAAATAAAATGTAAGGGAATAAATCGAGAATGTCCTTTTCTTTCGTGCTGCTGAATTAACTTTGAAAGTGTAATGTCATTGGTCACTGACCTCACACTAAACAAGGTCATGCAAAAAAGTATTTATACAGACTGACTAAAAAAATTGTCCCAAAAATTGTCATTATATCCATCTGGAGATTAGGTGGTTTTCATTAATATTTAATATAATTAGGAAAATGTCTTGAAAAATATATATATTGTTAAAAAATAAATGACTTTGGAAAATATTTATAAATAAATACATATACATTATATATCGTAATATTCCTGTTACATGAAAATAATCATTTAACCAGCCAAACCTTTTAAATATTTTGTAAAAATATTCATTGTACAAAGAATTTTAATTATAAAGCTCTAGTCTGTATACCAAGGGTTAAATCAATTAATGAAATGCTGTATGCAATGGGAACAATTTAAGAAATTTAATGAGAAGGTGATATCTTTACAAGATCAAATTATGGATCCAAGATTGGTCCCTCTTACTGCTGAATATTAATTCTGTATGACAAATCTGCCCCCTCTGATAACATGAATCTTCTTGCCTAATTCTTTAACTCTCGGTGTGCCAAGGACTCCTAGATATAATTCCACAGTTTGACACAAAAAATACCAAGAATGTCTTTATTAATTAAAATAAGATATCAAGTTCACTATGCAAAAGTAACCCCCCACCAATATATTTTGTATTTGCTGTGAAATTGTCATTGTTTAATTTTTCTTGGATAGAAATGATAATGTAAAAGTAAATAAAATACAATTAAAATTAACAAGGTATCTTTGTTAATTAAGCACAGAAAACTTTACACAAACACATCAGGATGAAAATAAATACAAAACAAACAATAGGTAGATTATTGTAACTATATCTTAATATTTTGCATTTTATTTAATATCTATAAATATATAGTTTTATAATGTTTTATAGCTTAATATCGTTTTATCTTAGCTTCTTTTTGTTCTACATAGGAAAGAAATCCTCTTTATTAGTATTGTCATACTATGAGGCGTATTAATGAAATAAGTTTAGGACACTGGAACCACACATTTGTGTTTGTACAAGCAATGTTTTCTTGAGAATTAGTATTTTTATTTCACCTATATTTCCACTTAACACTAGATATACTGATTACAAATTAAAATTATCACTTGAATGTCTTAATACTTCCTTTATAAAGCACACCAGACAACTTGTATTACTTGTTTTGAATTTAGTGTATGCTCTTTGTTGTAAAAAAAAAGAATAATAGAATAAAAACTCACATCCACAATACTGAAACCAAAATTTCCTTTTTAACCTTAGCAGTTAAAATAAATACATTTTATAACTAGAAGCAGTTAATAACCAAACAATATCATTGTAATAAAACAATTTCTAAGAAACAAGCCAACAGAGGGAGGAGCAGAGTCAAGAAAACAGCAGCTTCTAAAGACATCCAATATTTTGCTAACTCTACTGTCATTTATTAAATGCTCTATAAATTGTGTCCTAGGCCATTGAAGCTCCTTCAAAAGGTTTCAATCCTGAATCATTGTGTCATTTTATTTTTAGTAGTTAGAAGCAATTCTTCCAAAATACATCTAAAAAATGTATAAATTATGAGAATAAAATAAAATGTGGTCCTCAGGATAGATGTGGTTTAGAGAACCGGTGACTAATCTACAAAGGATGATTTATGACACCTCTACTTGATACAGAGAATGTTAGTGAGGGTTACATGGAAATGCTGATAGCATTGTAAACAACAACTAATTGTAGGCACTGCTTATAGGTATATTTTAAATATAATCAGTTAAACTGCGCATGCCCAGAACCCAAATATATGCACGAAAACCATGGACTGATGCATGTATCGGCACGTAATAAGTCCCGCATGTGTGGCTAGAGGGGCAAGACTCTTAATGAAATGAGCAGCACACTGGCTACTAATGTACAGTATGAGCATTCCAACAGAGTTAGGACTGATTCACAGGTAGGAGTGCCTTGCGTAAACTAACATACGCACAGGAAAAGGTAGCCCTCGACCACTCGTAAGTTGATGAACCGTATTGTTTGCTGTAAAGTCATGCGTCTTCTCTTACTTAGTTCAGCCCACACCTGCTGCGTGTTTATAATCAATGGATGTGTGTTTTTAAATGAAACAAATAAAGGCTTGTTTATTTAATCCAATGCTGATTTTCCATTTTGTGTAAGTCTTTAACCTTGTAAAGGTCCCATTATTTGGTTAGTTTGTGAAGGTTTTTAAACATTTTTTTATTTATTTAAAATTTTTTGAACAATCACCATTACATTTATTTATATTTGACTGTGTTGGTTGTTTGTGTTGTTTTTATTTTTTTAAATGCTTATTTTTTTATTGTTTTTTAAAGCCATTATCCCATGTCGCTGGTGTTCTTCCACTCCTCCAACAGTCAAAGAATGGTTTGAACGGATTCACTTTTATGAAGCTATGGATGACATTCTATCCTCTGCTAATGATAATTTCACTGCCTATGTCACCACATGGCTTGCTTGGTTGGCTTTCAAAACCACACCTACATATCTAAACTGCCTCTCACCCCACAACTCAACGGAAAAAGTCTGATCTCTAGTCAAATCAATACTCTTTATTTAATTGATACCATGCGTTCAGCATGAGATATTTAACTTAAAGTAAATTCCATTGGAGGATCTCCACCCCTACTTTCCCTCTCTCTCCCTTCTTCTACTCCCTCTCTTCATCCACTGTCTCTCTCCCTCTTCCGTTATTTGATAGTTTGTTACTTACTGTCATACATGCTTCTTGTAATTCATACATACTTTTTAAGCTTAATACCATACAGCCATACAGCATAGATGTTCTTATACCTCTTGACCCAGCAGTACCCTTTTTTTTTTAAATAATGTTTGTACGTTGTTTTGTATTGAAAAGGCATAAGTAAAGAATAAAATAAAGTATGAATTACATTGAAAAAGGTAAAGTTAAAAATGTTAAATAATGTTTAATGTTAAATGGCGTTTGTTGCACATATAGGAAGAGGTTTTATAGACATGTGCTCTGCACAAATCATGACTTACTCATATACAGCATGCTAACATGGTGTTATGGGAAAACCTGCCCCTGTAGCGCTCACTTCAGTACCGTCATATGTTATTTATATAAGTCTGGGATACAAAGGGAATTGTCAGGATTACACAGCCAGAGCGTAGGGGGAAAACAGAGGCCAGTATTGTGTCTCTCTCATGTGTACAGTGATGCATTTCCTCTGCACTGTCTGCCTTATTATCAGACAATTTGTTGGCATTTCAGTGTTGTAGAGTCATTTGGAATATAATCATTTATCTTTGTACAATATTAAGCAAAAAGAATTCCAGTGCTTTCCTTTTCTTGTTACAGTTACTATCAGTGGTCGAAGTGGAAATTTAGAAGTGGAGTTATAAAAATATAGAAGTAATAGAAGTAAATGGGGATTCATTGCTTTTCAATTAACCAGGGGGAAAAGTGACAATTTGGCATACACCCATATACCCCCTCACTTCGAGCCCTGGTTACTATAGTAAAGCAAACGGAAATAAAGTGTTAATGTAAAAGAGTTTTATTACCTATGTTGGTGAATTTTATAGTTCTATAATACTATAGTTCTATTTCACCCTTTGAGCATATTATTAAGATTAACTATCACACCTATAAACCTGCAATTACTCTATAAAGTCTAATAACTATTTATGTTTGTGTATAAATGTGTGTGTGTGATTTCAATTGGCTGCGTTTATGTTAATGCTGCAAGACTGTGTTTTGCCCCCCCCCCATGAACTTCTGCAAAGGTGAATGAGGATGAATGAAGCAAAAATGTGGATGAAGCGATAATAGCTTTATTTGAACTCGTCAACTGTTGTCACTTCTGTTTACCAAAAATAAAGTTGTCTTCATGTTTGTTCTGTGTACATTTTCTTCTTGCAAACGATTTTTTCCACACACTAGAGCGGTTATTGCTCCCAGCGTGTAATGGCCGATAATTGGGATGATTTTCCCCTAGGGAAAGGTTCCGATATCAGCACCACACACAGCAGAGACTGGGAGCGATAATCTCTGAAGGAAACCCTGCAGCTAGCCTATTGGTTGGCTGCAGTCTCGCTCTGATTGGCTGGGTCTCCTGTCAATCTTGACAGGAGACCCAGCTTTCACGCTGACAGGCTGCAGCGCTGTATAGCCAGACAGAGGGAGAGAGGACACAGCGCTGCAGCCTGGCTCTGCAGTGCTCTGCCCTCTCTCTTTCGGTGTTAAATGTCTAACCAGCAGTAATTTTACATAGAGGGAGAGAGGGCAGAGCACTAGGTACCTCCAAAAATCGCAGCTAGGGTCCAATTATCATTCAGGAATTCCAAAAGATGTTATAATCGAGCCCTAGTGTTTTTGGATGGTTTTATCGCCGTTGTAAAAAAAAATCCACGATAATCGTGCGTTTGGGCCAATAATCGCTCTAGTGTGTGGCCAGCTTTAGAATTCCTATTCATTTTTGTTATCACAATTTGCAGTAAGAATAAGCAGACACAGGAGACCGGGAAGCGGTACTTCCCATCGACTGTTCTTATAAGTGGAACGACAATGCAACAGAGAGAGCGAATAATTGTGGCCTGTGGACGGTTTAAAACATTAAGTTTCATTGTTTCCAGATCATAGGGTAGACAATGATTGCCTTAAGTGTCGCAGAGAATTATGGCTCCTAGAGCAGGTTCATGTAACACCCTCCCCCCAGTGTAGTAGTAGATCCTTCATGCAACTATATGAACTTTTTAAAAATATAACTAACAAATGTTCTTTAATATAGCCTTAGTATACAGATTGATTGATTGATTGATTGATTGATTAATTGGTTTATTAAACAAATGCTAAGTGTTCTGTTCATAAACATTTAATAAACAACTTGTATTGACGAAAAACTATTCACTTTACTTTTACCCTAAATTTCATGCGGTGCGTCCAACATATATAGCTATTTAAATTCATAGCACATACCATAATGTATAAATACATTTTTATAAGAAAATTAACAATTAAGCTGGGGTTGGCTAACCTCAGAAACACTGACAAAAATTAACACAGGAGTCTTTGCATATCTACAGTCACTGTCAAAAATGACATGGAAAACCCTAGAAAAGGGGGCTCCAGACCCTAAAGTAGCCTTTTGCCCCCTCATGAAAATTTTCATTCCTACGCCACTGGCTGCATGTAAACATGACATAAAAATAAAATAGATAAAGTTATACTTGATCCTCTCACTATATATGCTGTCAGGATGTCTGCCTCTTGCAGGAATTCAGAAGTTGATCACCAGCCCAACCATTGCAGTGTTTGTAGAAATAATTTGTTAAATAAACTACTTAAATAAACTAAAAAAAAAGGCCACCCAAGTGCTTGTAGCCTGATGTATTACTACTAATTAGAGGGGAAGAATGATAGTCAGCGGTTTTCGGGGAGTACCAGTTACCCACTATGGAATCAGATCAAGTACAATTTGGCAGATCATGTAGGCACACACACAACACACACAACACACACACACCCGTGCTAGGGTGTTCGGCGCCTCCCTGCAAACTTTAAATTTGCGTCTACCTGTTTAACAATTTGTCATTATAGTTACTAGAGTATAGTATTCATGTAAGCATCATAAAACACAATCTTGTAAACACAATAAAAGAAAGCAAATCATAGCCACTACTATACAATACAGGCAGTTTTCTAGTCCCCACTATACAAATCCCATTTCATCCTAAAATCTGCAATACAATAAAGACTATATATCTTAGGGACACATACCTTACCGACATTATCCTAGTGACCGCTATACCATACAGGCCACCTTACAATACAGACTGCATCCTTCAGACCACTGTACAATAAATTCAACATTCTTGTAACCTCAATGCAGTTAAAAAACAGTCACAAAATGCAATGCAGTCACAAAACAGAAAACATTTGTAACAATAATAGCACAGCCTTGTAAGCTTTTATTTATTCAGTTTGTGTGTGTGTGTACAGTGTATATATTCATCCAATCTATCCCCCTTGCATGTAGTCCCCCTTATGTGTCTCCAGTCTCCCAATATTCCCATCATTTCTCTGCAGCTCCTCACTATCCCCATCATATCTCTGCAGTCCCTCAGTATCCCCATCATGTCTCTGCAGTCCCTCAAATTTCCCCATCATGTCTCTGCAGCCCATCAATTTCCCCATCATGTCTCTGCAGTCCCTCAGTATCCCCATCATGTCTCTGCAGTCCCTCAGTATCCCCATCATGTCTCTGTAGCCCTCAGTATCCCCATCATGTCTTTGCAGCCCATCAATTTCCCCATCATGTCTTTGCAGCCCATCAATTTTTCCATCATGTCTCTGCAGCCCTACAATTTCCCCATCATGTCTCTGCAGCCTCTCAATATCCCCATTATATCTCTGCAGCCCCCTCCCAATATCCCCATCATGTCTCTGAAGCCCCCTCAGTATCTCCATAATGTCTCTGAGACCCCCCAGTATTCCCCATCATGTGCTTCCAGCCCCCTCAATATTCCCCATGATGTGCCTCCAGCTCCCTTCATTATTCCCGATCATATGCCTCCAGTCCCCCTCAGTATTCCCCATAATGTGCCTCCAACTCCCTTCATTATTCCCCATCATATGCCTCCAGCCCCCCTCAGTATTCTCTATTATGTGCCTCCAGTCCCCCTCAGCATTCCCCATCATTTGACTCCAGCCCCCCCAGTATTCCCCATCATAAATGTGTCTGAAGGCGCTGGTAAAAATACGGGGCTGGCTGCTACACAAACTCTGTAAGTTCCACCAAAACTTACAACAAATAGAAAATGTGTGCAAAGAGTGAGTAAATAGGGTACCTAGGGAGTGAAAAGATGTACCGGGGGAATGGCATAAACAAAACAAAAGGGGGGAAACCTGATCTAATCTAAAAAGACTGGGTATGATAAATCTAAGGTACAAAAACCTATTTAGAGCAAATACAATAAATATTAAATGGGTGAAAATATATATAATAAAAACAAATCTACCTATAAGTAGAAACTCATTGAATGGTGAATCTAAACTGAGTGAATACGGGCCTGATCCAGACCTACGCTTAAGACGCCAGCCAACAGCGTAAGATCGGCCTAAAAACCGATCTGCGCATGCACCGGGCAGATGTTGCTACGGCAACGGCAATTGTTGATCGGGCATCCGTAGCAGCGCCGTAGTAACGCTGGAAGGGGCATCCCCCAGCGTTACTACGATCAGGTTAGTGTAGGTGGGCGGGGGTGGTAGTTTAATGAGGAAGGGAGGGGTTTGCGGGCATACGCTCCTGTGCGAGCGTATTTTCTCTTGCTTAGGCCGGCTGAAGTTAGGGTGGCCTTCAGCCGGCATAATCGAGGGAAAATATGCTCGCACAGGGGGAGTGTCGGGGAGAGTGCACGTCGATACGCTGTGCTTTACTAAGCACAGCGCATTGGCGTAGGTCATCCATAAGATTTGATGGGTAATGTATGTAAAGATAGTCAAGTATTAGTATATATATATAATAAACAAATCTAGCTATAGGTAGAAACACTTGGTGAATCTAAACTGAGTGAATGTGTCTCTGCAAATGAAAACCAAACTATGATAAACATGAATAATACAGAAAAAAAATATATAGAAAATATTCAGTGCAACCACTCTCTGCTAGTATTACTAACAATGAATGTTCCAAGATGATGTAAAATCAATCCATAAAAAAACTGTTTGATGATAAAACATATAAAAAATATTTAAAAAATAACAGTCCTGAAAGAAGAAGTGAATTGCAATCTGCCGCTAATAGAGAATAAAAATAAAAGTTCCAACAAGATGTCCAATATAGAACCAGCAAGTATTTCCGAAGTTTTGAGGGAAGGAAATGGATTGAACTGAAGGTTGCACGTCAGGGACAAGGTTTTATCCCCAAACTGTGGAAGAATGCCGCTGTTAGAAGGAACAATTTCAAAGGGTGACTAAGAGATCTTCAATCCATTTCCCTCCCTCGAGACTTCGGAAATACTTGCTGGTTTTCCTGAAGATACGTATTTAGACCGAGATCCGCTTTCCAAACCCAACCTTAACTTTTGCCTATGTAACCGATGTCATACGCACACGTAAAAGGGGCGTGGCTTCACAGGTGCTGCGAAAGGGGCGTGGCCTAGCAGCCATGTGAGGTAGACTGACATGGAGGAAGATGGTCCTGGCCTATGCTGCAATAGGAAAGCAGGTGGGAATGATAAATGTGTGGCAACCAATTCAACAGTGCTTATGCACTGGCAAGCTCTGGTCCATAGTGTAATGTGCTCTACAAATGCACTGTATACTGCTAGTACTGCTATTAGATCTGTTCCTGCAATATAAAACTACCATATTAATGTGTAAAAGAAGTAAATTATAAATTATTTAAAAAAATCAAAAACAGGACTTGTTACAGACAATAACAACGCAATTCCTTAATGTAGATTCATTTTATTTTTATAATTTTTAAATCTACATTTCACAAAGAACCTTAATGGATATTTTGGCAGTCAGATAGTACAACCATATTATCAGCATTATCATATTACATATTTTTTTATATATATTAATTAGAGCTTTACAATTTTAAACAGTACTTCAACCTCTGCCGTATTACAGTCTAATTCGCTAACACAAACGCTCACAGGCAAGGGGTCATTTTGGCACCGTGCGGTATGACAGTGGGGGCGGGGCGGGAGTATAGCTTGAATGGGGCTGAGCTTTTTTGTCCCGTTTTCAAGCTCCAAGATGTTGCTAATATATTCCACATGTATTACACATATTGGAAACCCCCCGTTCCAAACACAGGCTAGGGGTAATTTTTGCACCATGCGGTATGACAGTGGGGGCGGGGCGGGAACAGAGCTTGAACAGGACGGAGCTTATTTGTCACGTTTTCGGGCTCCAAAATGTTGGGTGGCTGGTGGCTTATCTCATATTTGTACAAATATGCGTAACAAACATTTCTGTGTTTTATTTTACAGTTAGAACAGTATAGTCTGTTACTGGTTTATGGCAGTGTGCTGTTTCCCTTCGTTTCTGTTGCAAGCAGATTAACCCCTGCCTTTCATGCACCTGTTTAACCTAATAAATTGATTGAGCAACTTCCATTCTGGTTTTATTCTGTTTGTGGGCATGTCTGGGATCAGTTGCTGACAGGGAGAGCTGATCCACAGGAGCCATTTTGGAGACTTTAAGGGGTGTCTCCTAGGTAAGTTGGCTCTCAATTTATAAACATATATATGGGACCCAACATTGGGACTCTCATTGTTAGAGTTAGGACCACCATATACAGAAAGGCCTTGACGGTGGCTGGTAGCTTATCGCATATTTGTACAAATATTCGCATATATGTACAAATATGTGTAACGGACATTTCTGTGTTTTATTTTACAGATAGAACAGTATAGTTTGTAACTGGTGTATGGCAGTGTGCTGGGGCAATTTTTCCCTTTGTTTCTGTGGCTAGCAGATTAACCCCCTGCCTTTCATGCACCTGTTTAACATTTACCTAATAAATTGATTGAGCAACTTCCATTGTGGTTTTATTCTGTTGGGAGATATGCTAATATACCCCTCATATATTACACATATTGGAAACCCCCCTTTCAAAATCCTGCCTTAATTCTAATACTGTCAGAGTACCAACTTTGGGTCATATATCATGTATTTTTTGAGATCTCACTCACCGCAGAGGTTTTCAAAACAGTTACTCAGGAACAGCACCCCCATCATCCCCCTGATGAAAGTTGCATTCCTGTGATTGAAACGTTGGTACTAAGAAATATGCTGTAACTTGAAATAAAGACTGCTCTACCTTGGCAGGTTAAACAATAAAAAAGACTCCTAAGTGCTAGTGTTTACAGCTCTGTGGTGGGATTCCTCCTGCTTTATTGTAAAGCCACGCCCCCTAAAAGCCATTATCATGAAGCCATGCCCCTTTACAAACACCAACAAAGCCAATATTCATTGTGGGGAGTTCCTGGGCTACCAGAAAGCCCCCTGGGTGTGCAATTGGCCTGAAACATGCAAGCTTGTTTATATGACTGCATTACACCTCAGCCTATCTTCCTTTAGATATGCATTTGCGTGTTTCAAAGGTGTACTTATTTACAGTACTACCTATCCAGAGTTGCTACTGATGAAACTCTATATAGGTCGTATGCATTTTTAATGCCTTGTTTGCACATCTGCTGTGCAAAAACTCTGGATTAAACTTAGCATCGTGCTAACTGCAAAATGATAAGTAACACTTTTTTTCATTTATTTAAACATGATGTAAAACAAGAAATGTATGTGCCATGTGAGTAGTTTCTAAATTACAGCTACATATAATGCAGCACACAATTTAGGCACAGTTATAGGGACATAATCATAAAAATATTTGTATATTAATGATTTTTAATATGACATTACACCATCATGGCTCTCCTAACTCCACCCACACAGACTAACATTATGAAAAGGGAATCTCCAACTGCAACTGGCAAATATTCAATTAAAAATAAATATCCAGCAACAGTGGGCTAAATTTTTGCTGTAATTCACTTAGTGCTGATGGAAAGCAGAGGTCAGGAACGTGACGCAACACAGTGGGGCTGATTCAGACTTGCACTTACACCTTTTTTTAGGTGCAAGTGTAGACCTGAGCAATACCAAGTTAAACTACAAGGGAAGATAAATTTTAATTGTTAAAGCAGAATTAGATTTAAGAGGTGAAGTTTCTAAGCTCAATACTAATTTACAGATTAAACAGAAAGCTATGCAGTATGTGAATTCTATGTGCAAAAGTAAAGTATTTTCCCTAAATGCAAAAAGAATTGAAATTAATCAGCCCTAATGCAAAACAATTAAAATTCATTAGCACCCCTTACATTGCAAAATGGTTTAGCCAAGAAGTACACCTGCACCTACGTGTTTTGTCCATACTACCAGACTCTGAATCAGTCGCAGTGCCTGTACCTGTACTAAACAGCAGAATGGCAATCCATCAAATTCCCAGTCCACCGTCTTCTGCAAAAAAAAGTAGCAAAAATGTAATTAAAAAGAAATAAATAAACTGCGTATCCAGCAGTATAACAAGAACTCACGAGATAAAATGGGATTATTTATCCTATTTGGGTTATTTTAGGATACAAGTCTAAGTTCTTTTTTAAAGTCAACATTATTCTTGGCATGTGTCTCTATTTTTGCTTCCTTAGGAAAGGAGCCAGAATATGAGTAGAAACTAATAGAATGTATTTGCCATTTTTATTGGCTTATGGCACATAAGATAGTCGGCCTTTTTAAGTAGCAACACTTTGATAACGTCTAGTATAATCTGTGTTAGGCCGGTCTTGCCAGGAGGTATGCTGTGTTTTTTTTTTATTATCCAACAATAGTAAGACATCTGCCGAGATGGCAACACTGGTTACTAAGGCCCAGACTTCAGATCTGCCTCTACCTGTTCAACTGTAAACAAATCATCCAAGGAGAGAGAGCAGGGTTTGCCGAACACCTTGGTCACACACTAAGCAAACTATCACCAGGTGTGCTTGCTGAACATACTCTCCATCAGCGTCCTGTCATGCATAAGATGTTTATCCAATTTGTCAAGATAATCTTTCCTCAAATAAGCCCTAGGTCCAAGCCTCAGAACCTCCTGAACGCAGACCATATAATGTATCTGTATTTTTTCACTTATTTTTCTTTAATCACTCTGTCAACTTTCCTTAGAGCTGAAAGCAAACTGAAAGTAATTCTAACATTCCAAGCAGTTAGTGTTTAGCCGGACAGCTCGTCCATTACCTCCGAATTAGGTTTAAGTAATAACCTTTAAAAAAAAAAAAAAAATCCTTTTCACAGTGGGATAATGTAATAAGCCTCGCAATATGTTTATTTTAGCAGATTGGATTGCCACTTGATGACACTCATGTGTAATTTATAGAGCATGCTGGAAAAGTAATTATATCTGTTTTGCTATGGTTCTGTATGTGCAAATGCTGGTAGCATCGTATGTCATGTGATCTGGCCTGCATATGATTTCTCTAGAATTCGATGCTAGATAAGATATAGCCCACCTACACTGCTTTACCTAATGTACCTCACACTTTCTCATTTCAAGCCATACCTAAGTCATCTTTCTCCACTTTACACTAACTTTTGTATACATTTAAACGTACTTGATACACAGTGTTGTTGTTTACTGGTTTTCTTGAGTGAATAGTAGTTAACAGGATTCTAAAGATCTACTTGTGCTATTTTCCATGAGCCCTCATACTGCCATATGGTCTTAAAAACAAATAGAAGGAATGCAATTATTGTTATGCAGGCCACATTTGTTATTACTTATCAATGACCTCAACCTATGCCAAGCAAATAATAATTATAAATATAGATTCTCCGGTCTTTAGACCGCGTGTATGCAATCTACAGAACAAAATGTTACGTAGATAGCGTAAAAAAGTTACTACGCATGCGCAGTAGCTCTAAACCTAAAAGAACGCATGTAAAATGAAAGATACAGGACGGAGAATCTGGTCCCAAATCAATAGCAATGTGCTATACAATGTGTGATGACACTCGTAATCATCCCCATTCACAAATATTACACCTACATACATAGAACTATGGCAGACATGAGAAAGAATAAACATTATCAACACTAAATAAAGGACCGGATTCAGACGCCTGCACGTTTTCCGTGCGTGTGGGGTCTGTAAGTACGCGAGCGAGAGGAGAGGGCACACCCCCTGTTACTCCCCACTAGCGTGCGGGCTTTATGGCAGCTTATGCTGCCATAAGCCTGCATTAAGTGTAGCGTGCGGATCAGCGGTTCCGCTACAGTGTGGGAGTCCCCTGCTACAAAGTCCACTTAGCATGCTTCCCCCCTGCTAGGGAAGCACAGCCCATTTCCTCGGAAATGAGCTTGGACAGAACAGTTCTATAGTACTAAAGTAACCCTAGAGTAAGCAGTCAGGTCACTTAGGGGTCAGGTCAATTAGGCACCTACCGTTACTAATTCAGAATCCGGTCCAAAGTGTTTAATATTGCTCTGCAGCAATGCAAGTATTTTATAACATAAAACGAATACCTATTTAGGGTTTTATTACCAAAAGGGAGCTGCACAGTCTGAGCTGCGATGTCATTTACAGGTTCTCTTATTTGTATAGTAAGCCCTTGAACTGTGATATTTCAGTCATTTATTGCACTGTAAAAACAGGTAACCCCTATCATTGACCGTCTGTGTTTTAATACATTTTTAAATGAGTGTTAATACACAATACTAGATATGGAGGCTGATCCAGAGATTGCGAATAAGGACAAAACGGATGTATTCACTTTGGCAAAACCATGTTGCAAGGAGTGAGGTGCACATTGGTTAACTTTTTTTTGCATGCATGGAAAACATTTTGCTCTTGGCCATCTATTTAAAATAATAACATATAGCAGTAAGTATTGGAGGGCGCAACCTAAGCAGAGCTGCCTATCACTCCCTTTGGGTGGTGTCACTGAACCTCCTAAATCGGTAATAAAAAATGAATAGGGGTAGAGTGAGGATGGGCGCTAGCTATTATTTAGGAACAATGTAGTACTAGTAGATTATAAAATGTGTATTATCTCCCTAATTTATCTAATATTTAAACCAAAAATATGAATAGTGATAAACACTGAAATATAAACCTCTGATATTTTATAAATGCCTGATATCTACCTATATAACTCTATTAACTCTACCAATAAAACCTAAAAAATTCTTAAACATCGTTATTAACTGAATATTCAATATGACATATTTCATACCAATACTCTCAATTTAAAGTGCTAAGTGCAAATATCTCAAATATTCTTAACCTGAGACAATTAATAAATATCAAAATAGATAATCACTTCTTCCACAGGTGTATACAATAATAAAACGATAAAATCCCCAAATGACAGTACAGCTTTATGTTATATCTCTGGATCATCCACCAGCCATCCATGAGGGCAAGGAGAGGCTGCCTGAATGCAGTCCATTTGTATCAGTAAATGTGAACAATGGTGAAATTGTGCTCGTAAAATGGCAAGGTGTAAGTTGTATGCTCCTCATAGAAAAAGCATGAATTTGTTTACAATGACCCTTTATTACATTTCAAAGTAAATTTGTTTCTACATAATTTGTCACTATTACTAAATGATGCACTTTATATATTTGTATGTAACAATGCTAAAGTCTTCTTCATCTGTTATGTCTCTTGCTTTTGTTTTTGTGACATGTGTATAGAGAGCTTTAAGATTTTTCATCAAGTCTAAACTGTAAGCATTTCAGGTTACTAATTTAGTGTGCAGAGAAATGATTTGTATAGTGCTTTGAAGATTGCCCACATGCCTTTGAATTAGTTGTTGATCTGCTGTTAATTCACCAGCAGGGTGGCAGAACCTGATTACTGGGCAGGAATAAGTGGCTGAACAATTGTGTTTTAGTCCTACAGAGGTTTATTCCCATCAGCAGGCATTAAAATGAT
>WWET01001049.1:237813-253454 GCA_011038615.1 Limnodynastes dumerilii
TTAACATAGTAAAACATTAATCCCTTCCCCGCTTGCCCCACTGCCGCGACCTATGAAAGTGAAAATAAATAAAGTACGGCCTGACAGGGCATGCTGCCGCAAGTAGAACTACAAGCGTCAGCAAGCCCATGTATGACCAGGCATGCTGGTGCTAGTAGATCTACTATCGGCAGCATGCCCTGCTATCTAGTGCCCGCGGCGCCAAATAGCGTGACATGCCTATTCCTTAAAAAAAAAAACCATACTGTGCCCATACTTTTTAAACGTCCACATGCTCCCAAATAATATCAAGTAATAAAATATTGCCAATACCCTGTCACATAAAAAAAAGAATAAAAATAGCCACACGTGCCCCTCAAAAATAAAAATATTAACAAAATGCCCAATATCATTGTCCTTGTATTGGCCAAAATACTTGTAGTGTCCTCAAATAAATTGATCAAAAATGCCCGCTCTTATCTACTCTTTGGCCCCTGGCAAAAAAAAAACGACGCAAACTATGTCCTGCACGCAGGACATTCCGGCGCTAATGCGCTGCCAGCGTGGGAATTCACAATTTACATTGTGATATTTCCAAATATTCCCACGCTGAGAGGAATGGGCATGTCATGCTATTTACTGGATAGCAGGGCATGCTGCCAATAGTAGTTCTACTAGCACAAGCATGCCTTGTCGTTCATGGGCATGTTTGCACTTGTAGTTCTACTTGCGACAGCCTGCCCTGTCGGGCCGTACTTTATTTTTTTATTTACATAGATTGCGGCGGCAGGGGAAGGGGTTAATTTTTTACTAAACCTCCTTTTTTTTTAACTAACTTTTTTCAGCTCCAGTGATCTGCGCCTACACTTACGCCATCCCTAAGATGGTGTAAGTGTAAGGCTTGTTAAGCAGACACCGGACTGCCGTGCACGCAGTATTTAAATGATAAAAACTCCACTTTTCTCATTTAAATATCGTGCAACACCCCTTTTTCCACACGATTCGATAGTAGTTCTACTAGCACAAGCATGCCTTGTCGTTCATGGGCATGTTTTTTTTTAACGAACTTTTTTCAGCTACAGTGAGCTGCGCCTACAATTACGCCATCCCTAAGATGGTGTAAGCGTAAGGCTTGTTAAGCAGACATCGGACTGCCATGCACGCAGTATTTAAATGATAAAAACTCCACTTTTCTCATTTAAATATCGTGCAACACCCCTTTTTCCACACGATTCGTATGCTGGCGAATACACTAAACTCCGCCAGCACATGCGCAGTTGCGCAAAAATGCTACATATCCGTGTGATTTTCACACGGATGCAAAACTCTGAATCAGGGCCATTGTGCAGAGAATCTTTTCTTATATTGTAGTAATACAGGGTATTATGCGTCCAGCTGTATAAATAAAATTCATGGAACCATTGCTGTTACTGATATTAAACAGGTTGTTTCAAGCAAACCAGGCCAATTAAATTCTATCTCACAGACATTAACTTCTCTGGTTCAAACAAAGGAACACCCGTTGCCTCAGCAATCCCACCTTGTCCTTTCAATTACTTTTTTTTGTGGATCTTTTCCAATAGCCAGACAGACCATGCTGGATTCTGGGGCAGGTGGTAACTTCATGGATATAACCTTTGCACAGATAACAACATTAAATCAAAGGTTAAACAAGACCCTGTAAATTTGGAGACTGTGGAAGGATTTCCTTTGTCTTCTGGGCCAGTAATCCACAAAACTATCCTTTCTAAAATGATAATTGAGCCGGACATCAAGAAATGATATGCTTTCAGTGGATTGCTTCATCCAAAATTCCTGTATTTTTGTGAATCCCCAATTGTAAACAAATAATCCTTCAACTGATATACTTGTGTTCTAACTTTCACTCTGGAGCACTGTAGTTTTCACCCAAAATTGTCACCCAGGAACTATGATCTCTGAAACTAAACAGATTTTTCTAAGATTTACATAGAATGCCTTTGCAATATAGATCATTTTCTGATGTTTATGATAAGACGAATGCAGATATTTTGCCTTTAATTCACCATTTATGATTGTTCTAAAAGTCCTATAAAAATTCCTAGATGAAAATGTAAAAAAATTATTTATCTGCCATTTTACTTTAAAACCAAGGAGGTATACGATATATAAAGTCAAAATTGAGATATTCATACACTCGACTACACTAGGTCAACCTTGTATAAAAAATGTCTAGAAAAATGTACTTAACAAGTGCCTTATACTGACAACACTAACACTGACAAGGTCTATAGTTATACTAACCTTAGTGTTGTTCATAGTGAATAGTCAGACAAAAAAATACTTATATTTACTTTAACCCTAATCCTAACCTTTACCATCCCCTCACCACAGCCTAACCTTAACTATGCTCTCACCACAGCCTATCCTTAACTTTCCTCTCACCACAGCCTATCCTTAACTTTCCTCTCACCACAGCCTATCCTTAACTTTCCCCTCACCACAGCCTTACCATATCCATCCCTTCACTGCAGCCTAACCTTAACCACTCCCTCACCGCAGACTAACCCTAACAGTCCCCTTAACAGTATAGGTGTCCTCACTGAGGGACAAAGTATCGATCAGGCATCACAGTCAAAAGAGGAATGGTTGATCCAGCATCATTGACAATCTGACATCCTTCGATCCAGCGATGTCAGGCTCGCATCAGACTGTATATTTATTATAAAAATATGATAAGTAACCATATTCCACGTTGTTTACTACTGACTACATGGAATGAAATAAAATTATAGTCCAGAACCGTTATCTACTCCCACTATTTCCTGAATTGCTTGAGAGGCTACAAAATGCTAAAATCTTTACCAAGCTAGACTCTGGGGCTAGTGCACACTTGAGATGATGGCCTTTAGGACTTGATATAGACATTTTGAGTCTTTGGTCAGGCCATTTGGGCTATGCAGTTCACTGTCCACTGCAATTTTCCAGAATTTGATTAATGATGTCTATAGAGATTTTCTCAATCATTTTGTCATTGCATTCTTGGATATCATCCTTATCTCTTCAGATAATCTTGATCAACATAACAGGCATGTTAAATTAGAGAAATGCAAATCTGAACAGTCTAATTTCTAGTTTCTAGATCAAGGCAGTGGTTAATTGGCCGGTTTCTAAGTACAATAAAGATTTACAATGATTTATTGGCTTTGAAAACTTCTATTGGAGAGTCATAAGAGACTTACACAACTCATTAAGAAGGAATTCCATTGGATTGGTAATCTAAAGCACAAAAAGTTTTTTTTACTGACTTAAAACTCTTATTACACAGGCACAAATATTTATACAGCCAGATGCCAAACTACCATTTTTGGTGGAAGTTGATGCCTCGGATTTCAGGAGCGATCCTCCCTCAAAACATCCTTATTTTCTCGACAAATGACATGAGCTAAGAGGAATTTTAATAATAGCAGTAAGGATTTATTGGCAATTATATTATTAGTATGTGATCACAAGAATCTGAAATTTATCCACATTGCTAAACAACTGTCTTCAGCAACAAACTAGATGAGTGCTATTCTTCTGTCATTTTAACTTGGCATAAAATGATAAGAGATAAGAGTCACTTGGCCTGTCCAGTCTGCCCATCCTTTTTATAAACCATACTAACCCTAGGCTTGCTTTGTCACAGGTATGTTAACGATGCTTTTCTCAAAGATCCTTCCACAAATGTTAAATAATTAACTTTTCCCAAAGTAGGATTCAATTTTATTGCTTTTATGTATCTGAGTCAGTAAAAGTAGAAATATTAAAATTAGTCCATGACTGAATACCTTTTGGACATTTAGGAATATACATATATTGTCACATAATTTCTGGTGGATACACATAAAGAAGAAATTTAAGAGATATGGTTCATTGTGCTTATCTTGTGTCTGCAACATGGTTTAGTCTCTATGAACTTTATAGTTTATTTACCGGCTTCTAGAGCTATGACAACAATTCTGATGCTAGTGGAAAGCCGCACTAAGATGGTTCATATTTTTTCCAACCAAAGGGATACCCTGCTCAACAGACTGCTAATTTCATAGGAAACATTTAGAATGCATGGTACTCCTGACAATATAGTTTCAGATCGAGGTGTTCAATTTAATTCTAAGTTCTGGAAGAGTTTCTGCACTGCTCTTGGCGTCGGTATAAATTATTTCTCTTCTTTCCATCCTAAGTCTAATTGGTGATCTGAAAGAACAACTCAGACTCATGAACAGTATTTGTAGTGTTTTAACAGTTACCACCAGGATGATTGGGTGGATCTTTTACCCACAGCTAAATTATCTTATAACAACTATGAATACACCTCAATATACTAAAGTCCTTTAACTATATAGGTATGATGTTTAGAGTTTTTTCCTACTGCGCATGCGTGGTACATTTTTACGATATCTACGTATCTTTTCCTTACGTAGATTGCATAAATGCAGTCTTTCAGACCGCATTTACGCAAGCTACATAAGGAAAAGATACGTAGATAACGTAAAAAATGTACCACGCATGCGCAGTAGTAAAAACGCGAAACACCGGACATATATGTTATATGTCCGGTAGTCTGCATACGGCCCTAGATTCGGAAAATATACGGGGTTGCGAATCTGGCCCTATGATTCTAGACTGATCCGTGTAATTAATTATCTCTCAATACATTATTAACTAATGCTTATTATAGTAATGCATGCATAATAAACAAAATGTTAACCCAAAAAGAAAAGATTGATCTCTATAATAAGTATTTTCCTTGAATGTCATAAAAATATTTTATCTGTTTAGTTATACAAGAAACCATTTTCCATATATCTAACAAATGTGTGGATAATCAGTAGATATTAAATATAGCAACAATGCTTGCTAAACCTAATTAGCGCAGTGATCGGATGTTTTATTGCATTAGGAATCATCATACAGAGGGGCCGTTTTATTTAGCTGATCTGCAGAGGTGTAGAATGGATTAATGGCACCCAAAGCAAGTTAATGCTACAGTGCCCCCTAACCCCGTCCTCCCATAGTGTAATGTGCCAGGGAGCGGGGTGAGCATGTTCCCTAACATTTGCTAACTAGAAGGAAGTGTTGTTTTTACATGAATGAATATTGATTGTTGGATTCTTCTCGTGCCTTATGTTGATTCTTACTGAAAGTCTGCGGAGAAAGTGAAAATAGACGCCATTACACATCTCCTCTTCCCTTACATTACATATTTCTCTTCCTCTGTTACACAGCTGCCTTTCTGTCTCCCCCCCCCTAATGACATAACCTGCCTTATTGTGCCCCCTCTCCAGTACACTTCCCCCTCCATACACATGGCAACCCCTGCACCCCTTTCATTTACACATCTCCTCCCTGTCCCCTTTACATTACACATCTTGCTCCCTACCTCCAATCCATTACACATCCTCCTTCCTGTCCCCCTTACATTACACATCTATGGTTATTGCACGCTATATAAAGTATATGTGGGGTATATTATGGGTCTGGGAATAACACATACTATAATATAATATGTGGTTTATATTAAGGATTGGGAATTGCACACTATATACAGTATACAGTGTACCATTCCCAGACCCCTAATATACCCCACATATATTATAATGTGTCATTCCCAGACCCATGAAATTCCCCACTTGTACATTATATAGAGCGCCACTCCAGACCCCTAATATTATCCCATATGTAATACTAGTATATTAGGAATCTGGAGATGACACTTGGCTGTGCTCTGCGGCACCCCCTTGGTCTGCCAGTGCCTGGAGCACAAGCTCCACCGGCTCCACCATTGCTACTCCCCTGCTGATCTGTATAAGTATTGGTCAATGTATGGCTGGCTTAACTCAGATGATCTTTTCTAAATTGGATCAAATGCTGGAATGGATCAGAACACACTTACTTCCACAAACCATCATTCAAACTCACTGATGTAATATTACAACAAATATAAAGACATCTTTCTACAGAAAATTCTATAACCTTCAGTACTTTTTAGAATGTAAAATGCAAGTAGAACCTTTCAGATCCCATTTGTATTATGAGAGGTCATAGAAGACCCCAGTCAGCATAATACTGATGTATGAAAGCATATAATACATATAAATCGATATGTACTTCTTAAATACAGTTTCAAAAATAATAAAAATCCATTCATTTTAGATAAGGACATTTCTTTTCAAAAAGTATTTTTTTTATTATATACTATTATAACTTAGATGAAACAGATTGAACTTTTATAATAGAGCTACAAATATGATTGTTACCCCAAACTGTCTTTTGTTCATCATTTGGGCACATCATTACAATAAACAATAGAATTAAGCATTTCAGTCTGCCCTTGAAGTCAGTAGATTGCTTTATAAGTGTAAGCTTTTAACTGTGCCTCAGAGTGACTCACACATATTTCTGCAGTCATGATGTTAATATTAAATTGAATGTAATTACTTCTCAAATTTGATGTTATTGTTATGTTTAGATCAAATTGTCAGGCAGTGAGATTCTTTCTGCATCTGTGTGTGGGTGATATCTAGAAGTGTTTGTGTGTTTGTGCATATTTCGGAAACACAGTGGTCCACTTCCTCGTCTTAAAATATCCAGTTGCTCTCTTCCTTTGGAATGTGGACATTTTTCTAATTCTAATTAGCCTTCTTTTTTTTAAATTAAATTCTTATGCCTATTTGCTTAGTCATTTCTTATTTGGCCAGGTTGTTAGGAGTAACCACAAGCAGCTGAATACTTAATTGTACAAAGGCTCCCCAGTTTTTTCCCATGATGTGGTAGGCGGTGCATTATGCATGACATTTTGCATTTGCTCACTCATAAACAAACACTTTTTGTTTTCACATGGACTCTGGGGTCTTTAATATGCATCGAATACCTGTGTAACTTTTGCTGTAGCTCTGACTTGTAGGTGATTTATAAATTGGTTCTAACTTCTTAAAGAGAACCCATTACATATGCTGCATTCCGTGGATTGAAGTACACATGGCACACCAAGGGCCAGATTTACTAAACTGCGGAGATGTTGCCCATAGCAACCAATCAGATTCTAGCTGACATTTTCTAGTATGTGATAGGAAAGTGAGAGCTAGAATCTGATTGGTTGCTATAGGCAACATCTCCACTTTTCCAAATCGCAGCTTAGTAAATCCAGCCCTAAATTCCTTTCATGGTGCACCAACCCTCTAATTTGAGGTGTTAGTAAGAATGGGTAGAGGAATAAAGATCTTTAGAGGTGGACAAGTATTAATGTCTAAACTGGCCACACACTATATGATATTCAGACCAATCAGCCAATAATTAGTATATTGTATAGTGCATGGACCGATTTGTTGGAATGCCAACAAAAATGGTTTGAACATGTTATAATTATCATCAAATGATTATGATCAAAATGCCACAAAGGATGGGCAGTATATAATCCTGATTACTAACTAGTGTGTGGTCACCTGGCAAATAATATAAGGCTGCAATCATTGGGGACATTGCGTAGCGTGTGGCCAACATATCTTGCTACCTTTTACAACCAGAAGTGTAACAATAGCATCCAGTGTGAGTGCTACAGTGTCCTCAATCCCACCCTCCCATACTGTAGTGTGCATTATAGCACCTTATTATGGAGGAATATACATGCTTATTATGGAGGATAATTTGGTCAGAATCCGGTCCTATATACCCAGAACATTTAAGAACAATTAAATTGATGTTCTCAACATTGGACACTTACTATATGCTGAGCATAGATAAATCACCTGATCCAGAGCTGCACTTCTGTGTTTTTCATATGGAAGCGCAGCAGAAAACTTCACATGTGCAGAACAGGAGTGAGCACAGAATGAAGGGCGCTTTGCTGCCATCCGCCTGTGTCCGCATCTGTGTGCTCTGCGCATTTCAATTAAATAGGGGGCAATTTAATACTGCTACACACTCAGGTAGAAGCCCAGAGTCCCTGCACTTAATAAATAGCCCCATTTTTATAATAAAATCATTCCTACAAATGCATTTAAATTCGTATCATTGAACTTAACCATCATTTAATTTTTAAAACTATTTTTTTGCAATAAAATTCACCATTGTGATTTTTATTAAAGCCTGATTAGCTGCGGATTGCCAGTTATTCTTATCAGGCATTATGTTTTAGGGCTCTAATGTGAATCTAAACTAAAAATGAAAAACAAACACGTTTGTAACATGCAAACTACTATAGGCTGTTTAGTGAATGAAGGACACTCTCCCTCCCCAGAGTCTGCTGCCCTCTTTCTACCTAGAATCCGCACTTTTATAAGTTCCCTCAAGCAATAGGAATTCCTACTTCAAACCAATGATAGAAAAATTAAGTAGAAAAAAATGGGCGCACAACAATCTACCATATTAGGTAAATCAATATTTCGAACATATCGAAGAAGTGTTATTTGTGAACATTTGGTGGAAAAGTTTCTTTGTACAGAACTGCTAGGAAAGACTGAATCAACAGACATGAAATATTGATTTACCTAATAGGGTTGATTATTGTGCGCCCATTATTTTCTACTTAATTATTGTATCATTACTATAGGCTGTTGCGAGCACACCTCTCAGCCTCTGCCTAAACACATCTGCTTGCATGTAGCAAACACATGCACCTTTTCTATAAGTTCTATCCAGAGTTGCAAAAGTTGCAGCTCTGAACAGGACGAATGCAGTGAGGACAGCAAATCTGCGCTTCTGCTGCCCAAGAACTCAGGATCAGATACAAAGAAAGCATTTTAGTCACACACATGTGTTATAACAGTCTATCCCTGTTGCAAACATTAGTATAATTTCACTGTAACAATCCCTAGAGATTTAACAATTTCAAGTTTCTTCCAAAGTTAGTTTTGTTTCTAGGGTGCTGCTACTTTCCTACTTAACTGTTCTTACCAGAGGAATTTATAAAGTGATTATTTAATCCAAAAGTAGGATGTAAATTATAGTGACATAATTATACATGGAAGCTGTACATCTCTACAACCTGTCAGGACTAATTTGTACTGCAAGTATAAATACAGATGGACCTTCTGAAGATTAGAAAGAGTGGAAAATACTCAGTGGGGAGGATTTTATATATTGCAAACTGTTTGTTTTGAAAGTTTTTGGTCAATGTATTCACACAGTAGATACCTGTTATGGATAATGGTTCTGATAAAAGGCTGGAAGATACACCAGTGTATTTTTATTAAAGCAGAAAAATGTAAGTTTGCAAGAAAAAGGCTGTTCCTACTGTGTGAAATCATGGTGATATTGATGAGTTATACAATGATTTTTCCAACAAAAGTACAATGGGCCAGATCCAGAACTACGCATTTCCGCGAATTTACGTGTGGCGGAGACGTAAATTCGCAGATTTGAACGCACTGCGCATGCGCACCACAGAAAATACGCACATTCACGTAGCGTATTTTAGAACGTATGGGTGAATCACGTATGTCACACGTAAATACTTACGTGTGGGCATGACAAATTTACGTTAGTCAACAATACGTGAGTTTTACGTGAAGTAGGCGGGGGGGTGGTATTTAAAGTGTACAGTATGGGCGTGCTAAGCTGCGTACGTTCGCGTAGTCAGTACGTCCGTTAGCGGACGTATGCTGTTACGTTAGGAAAAGTTAAGGTAGGGTTTGGGTCGCGTAATTTGTCAAAATACGTCCGTGCAAGGGGTGTGCCGTGGGGAGTGTAGCGAACTTACGTGTACGAAAATACGCACCGCGATTATACGTACGCACACACGTAGTTCTGGATCTACCCCAATGATTGTAGTATTAGGCATATATGTGACTAATAACCAAGTGAACATCAGATAGGCATGTTTAAATGAGGGAAATGTATGTTACATTTATCAGTTGGGTAACAAATATATCGGTAAAGCTATTTTCTACAGGTGGAAGGTAAAAGGTGTAATCAGAAAAAGGTTATGGCTAGAGGCAGGGGCAAAACTACCATTGGTACAACAGGTGCAGCGGCACCAGGGCCTATGCTGATACAAGGGCCCACAGCCATCATCATCACCGCACCGCCGTAGCTCCCCTCCAGGTTACCTGGATATTATCAGGGCCATTCCATATTTTTTGCACCTGGGCCCACAACTCGCTAGTTCCGCCTCTGGCTAGAGGATAGGGTGTGGCAATAGAATGGGGTGTGGCTTAGGGTGTCAGTGATGGTTTGTTTGCCAGCAGATTCCAGGTGCTGGACAGGGGTGCAACAAGTATATGCTAGGAGTAGATAAAGAAATGCATCTTACTTTGTTTTTATTGGTTATTGATATCCTTTAGGTTACTTGAACAGTGCAATAATGGACAAATAAAAAAGAATTATAGAATAATTGACAAGTAACAACAGACAGCCTTCATATTGATTAATATTGGATTACGTTTACGTAATGTAAAGGTCTCAGTGTGAGTAGCAGTCAATGCATTCTTATGCTTTTCCGTCACACTGATCCAGACCTGTTCATCTTTTGTCATAACTACGAACTCATATAATTGGAGACAAATATGGGATCCAGGCGTGCATACAACTGCAGCTCTGGAGTATGGCAGGCTACCTTCAGGCAGCACGTTTCACAGATAAGTTCCCTTTCCCTAAAGACTTCCCTGTATTGTGTTGTGGAAATGGTGGTTGTGATTTGTGCAGGTGTTTCAGTGACAATGTGAATGTGCTAAAAGTATAGTCATGAATAAAATGATTTCCAAAATACATTTTGTAAGACGAGGCAATGCATATTCCCATATCTCTTTTATTGGATTTGATAGTTTAAATGCTAACACACTAATATAAGTTGTTCAGCAGCTCCCTAACATAGGGCCTGATTCAGACTTAAGAAGGTGCTTAAAATAATATTATTTAATATTTGGGTTAAGTTGTGTAGTAAAGTTATAGCCTTTGCATGACTCAGTGAAACTGCACAGAGACACATCATACGCCTATATTTTCCTTTTATTGTAGTAAAAGCATTCCTAGATATGTGATCAGACAGAAATGGGCAGGCATTATTAAAGTTGTATTACATTACCTCAAGAGGTTATACCTGTTTATAGGATATTTAAATGAAGGTCACTTAAAGTGCAATATCATTGCCACATCTAAATGAAATATTAAGTAGGAAAGAACACATACAATTATAAATGAAAAATGACTATACTAACATGAACTTTTCAGGTTTTCTTGCCATTTTGTTTCAGCTATGTCCTTAATCCAGGGATGCCGACTATTGAAAGCTGCCTTCCAGGAGAACCTGGAGGGAAGCCATAGATTACTGTGAGTGGCGGGGATTAATGACGTGATTTATGCAAATCGGCAATGCTTAATGACGCGATTTATGCAAATCGGCAATGCTTAATGACGCAATTTATGCAAGTCGGCAACCCTGCCTTAATCATATTAAGCCTGATTTAGACTTAAGAAGGTGCTTAAAAGTGGGAGTCAAGTTAATTGTATTCTTTTGTGCTTTACTATCACACTGTTATTTAGACTTGGACTAGGAAATATCACCTCTCAACTCTAATACTGTTTGCAACAGATGATATATGACTCCACTGCAATTAACATGGTTTAGCCCAGGAGTGACTTTCCTCTCTTAACAAATGTGAGTATGAATACTCTGCATTTGCCTCATTGGATAATGATAATTCCTTTTCCCCACTGATCCTATAGACTCCAGTAAGCTTTGTGGTGCTTCTGGTGAATATCCTTAAATTTCTGTGCTGTTAAAAATGAAGAGAACTTTATAATAAAAATATTGCTAATTATTTATATCCTTGAAAGCTCCATAAAGGACATTTATGATGCTGCAAAAATGTGAGTAGAGGGGTAGCCTAAACTGTAAATGTTGGTACACACTGGGGCTTTTTCAATCACACAATCAAATGACTGTTTCACCATATATCTTATCATCATAGATCTTACCAGTGTACTGTCCAAAGATGCACACAAATCTTTTGCAACGGTCTGTGATCTTTTGATTTGATCTTTTGGAGCTCCTAATATGCCAGACCAATGATGGGAAGATATCTTTTGCTTTTTTGTGTGTATATTTTGTCTATGAGGAGATCTTTGGACAGTACACACTGGTAACTGGTATCTGGTGAAATGGTCTATTGATTGTGTGATTGGAAAGATTATCAGCTGAAAATCCCAGTGTGTACCCTGCTTAAGATGTCTTATAGGGATGCCTTAAGCCTTTTTGGCTACCACCTACCTTAACAGACTTACATAAATGCACTTTGCCCAAGAATGCATAGTAGGATACGCAGAGCAGTGGATGTTACAGTATGTGTCCATGGGCGGTTTACACTAGCAGCAAAAACATTTTATAAAGGTTGGCCCAGATCCAGCCTCCCGCACGCTTTACGTGCGTGCAAGGGTCCGTAGTTATGCACCCGTAGCTGGGAGTGTACGCCTCCTGCACTCCCCACCGTTAGTAGTAAATCTGGACACCTTAAGTTTTACGACCATACGGCCACAGACCTAGATGTAATGGGGCTTCCCCATCCCCGACCCCTCATTTACTCAGGATCTAGGCCGTATTTCCCCCCAGGAATAGTTTTGGCTAGGACCAAACCAGGAGCCAGGGATTTAGGACAAGCAGTCCGAGTATGTTCTTGATGTAAAGAGTAGCTGTTGTATTTCTGATTCTTCATTCATTTTTTACAACCTTCCGATTGCCCACGTTTGCAGTGGTTTTGTTACTTAATTCGTTAAGAAGACCAATATAATGGGAGATCTTTAGCTTTATTTGGATAATACAGGAGAAGTTTGTAAAGTGTTAGAATCTGCCGTTAAAATTTTATGTCAATCAAATTTTAATGTATATATCTTTTTAGTTAAAATGCAAAATTCACTTATATTAATTTAGTAAAGAAAGTATATATCATATAGTATTGACCTCTATAACATGTCTTTTACAAGAATGGTTTATAGTAATAGTCATGAACCCTCATCCAAAGTTTGACAGAGTTAAGTATAATGTGTTGTGTTTCTGGGTGGGAATTCAGCAACCTGCAGCCAGAGAGAGCATCTGCCAGGCTGCACGTATACATAACACTTGGGCACCTTATGTTGAATTAGTGCCAGAAATGGCTTTGCTGATGTATGCTTGTTTATTACACAATAATCTGTCATGTAGGTAAATAGTCTTCTTTGTTAGTTAATTGTAAATTATAATTATGTCTGATACCTTTTTTACATAGCCAATGTTACTACAGGCATCGGCATTGCACCTTGCATTGTCAGTGGCACATGAAAAACTTTTTAAAGTGGTAACTACTTTTTTCACAAAACACCATCTTGTTTGATTCATGAACGCAAATGATGAACATATTTAGATATTATGTAAAATGAAATGGACGAGTCTTAGGGTTAGGCTGCAGGGAGGGAATGGAGCATAAAAGGGAAGTCTTAAGGTTAGGCTGCAGAGAAGGGAGTCTTAGGGTTAGCCTGCATAGAGGGGATTGATCGAAAAAGGGAAAGGTTAGGGTCTGGCTGCTGGGAAAGGAGAGTTAGGGTTAGGGTAATGGAAGGGGAGGGTTAGGGTGAGGGTGCAGCATAGAGGTTAGGCTATGGAGGGTATAAATCATAGAAGGGGACTCTTAAGGTTGGGCTACGGGAAGGGAGTCTTATGGTTAGGCCGCAGAGATGGGATGGATTGGAAAAGGGAAAGCTTAGGGTCAGGCTGCGGGAAACGGAAGGTTAGGGTTATGGTAATGGAAGGGGAGGGTTAGGGTGAGGGTGCAGCATAAAAGTTAGGCTAGAGAGGGTATGGAGCATAGAAGGGGACTCTTAATGTTGGGCTGCAGGTAAGGTAGTCTTAGGGTCAGGCCGCAGAGGTGGGATGGATTGGAAAAGGGAAAGCTTAGGGTCAGGCTGCGGGGTACGGAGGGTTAGGGTTAGGGTAATGGAATGGGAGGGTTAGGGGTAAGGATGCAGCATAGCAGGGGAGTCTTAGGGTTAGACTGCAGGGAAGGGAGTCTTAGGGTTAGGCTACAGAGAGGGGAAGGATCGGAAAAGGGAAAGGTTAGGGTCAAGCGGCGGGCAATGGAGTTTTAGGGTCAGGGTTAGTGTAACAGAATGGAAGGGTTTGGGATAAGGGTTGGGGTTAGGAAATACTCACCAGTCACCGCTGGGTAGCCACTCTTGATAACAATGGACCTGATTCAGAATCACATTTGAAATGCGTGCGCAACTTAAGAACGTACGGACCATTAGTACGGAAATTAGGAATGCAAACGTGCACGGAAAATAATAGGAACACCCACTATTAAATTTCGTCAGTGCACATTTTAAGCGCGCACATTTTCTGTGCTTAAGTTTGGTATGGAAACTGCGTACCTATGTTGAGTATGTAATTTTGCACATGATGCTGAGCTATTATTGCTATTTAATCAAGTAACTACAGTAAATCATTGTAAACACTACATGTAATATCTGTAGAACTGTACATGTTAATGTGGAATTATTATTATTATTATTATTATTATTATTATTATTATTATTATGTTACCATTATTATATAAATGTTTTCAAATGTTATACCTTACATTATGATGTGACCAATTAATTAATGTATTTTTTGTTTGTTTTTAACATACTGACTAAAGTGTGCGTAATACTGTGATAAATGAAATGCAGGCTGTAAGGGCCTGATCCAGACCTACGCTTGTGTGCGTAGCGTATTAATGCCAAGCGTTCCTCCGATGCACGGCAGTAGGCACTCTCCTTGCTCGTACTAAGCTTTGCTTCCATACGCTTGGCAAACCCTACCCTAACTTTTTTGTTCGTAGCCGCAGGCGGCCGTATGGTGATTGCGTAGTTACGGCGCTTAGCACGCCCATACTGTACGATTTAAATGCTTCACTCCGCCTTCGGGGCCTGATCCAGAGCTACGACCGCAATCGCCCGCGAGCGTAGCGAACGTACGCCCGGGCGTAAAAACTTTCACGCCCATAACACTCCCATTGATTGTAACTGCTTACGGCGGCTGAACCCTACCCTAAGATTTTCCAGCGTACGTGCGTATTTTCGTAGCGATATGCTGGTCGTACTGGGCTTAGCACGCCCATACTGTACAATTTAAATGGCTATCCCCGCCTCTGTGTAGTAACTCCAGCGTCCAGTCCAGACTCGTAAAAAACGCACTCCCCTTGAGCGAAAAATGCGCTGAACATTCGCTCGCTGTACGCTCATGTCCTTCGGTCGACCGGAAGTTGTCATACTGCACATGCGTAGTGCGTTTTTTTTTACTAATTTTCGCTTACGATGAGCGTACGCTCACTTGCGGTCGTAGCTCTGGATCAGGCCCTCGGTGCGTATTTACGTATTTTGTAAGCCAGGCATGCCCCCTTGAGTGTTAAAACGAAGCGGTTACGATTAAGGCCCATACGCTAAGATTTTTAAACCGTAACATGAGCGTAAAGTCTGCCCGGCGCATGCGCAGTAAGTACAAATGGCCATTTTTACGCTTACGACTGCCGTAAAACCGCATATGACCGTAGGTCTGGATCAGGCCCTAAGACACTAACTTAACGTCTAACTGTGTAGTGTCAGATACACTATATATATATATATATATATATATATATATATATATACAAACACACACACCATATATATATATATATATATATATACACACACAC
>WWET01001049.1:261666-273328 GCA_011038615.1 Limnodynastes dumerilii
AATGATGCAATTTGCATAAATTGCATCATTAAGCCCCACCCCCTGCATGTGTCGCTAGCTTCCCTCTGGGATCTCCCGGAGGGAAGCTGGAAAAAGTCGGCAACCCTGATATAGCATACTTGTCTCACAGTCTGATCAGCTCCTATTACATTGTAATATGATTGTTTTATCCTTCAGCCCTTTATTCTACTATACATTAAATAATGTACTTTGATTTTATACTGAGTCTAAAGATCTTCCCTCAGGTACTATGTACTTTACATGAAAGTTTATTACCTCTCGAGCATTTTAGTAATACACTAGATGTCTCAAAACTCCTCTGCCTTATTAATCACTAGAAGGCAGTAACCAAGCCCCCTCCCCTCCACAGACCCCACTACTCAATAAGTGCATTTAATAAACTAATGATATGTCTTCGTAATACTTAATTGTTTTTTTATTATAGAAATGCACGAATAATAATGAACCTTACATATAATATTAACAACTTAAAAACAGTTTGTGGCTATGAAAATGTTTGTGATCTCACATATAGTCAGTGACCTTTGTCCTTGTCAGATTACAAGGCAGAAAAAAAACATTGGCTGATCAAGAGAACATGTGTTTAAGTGTGAAGAAGTAGGATATCTTATGCTGGGAAAAGTCCCAGTTTTTAATAAGCTTTAAAGAAAAATATTTCCTTAGGTGTTAATTAGAATCCAGGTTCAGGTGCTCACCTCTGGCTGAGTGTGTATATTGAGTAATCGTAGGAAAGAGGCCAATTTCAGGCATAGCAGCAATTACTGAATTAGTAGAAAAGTTCAAGTAGAGCTTCAGATTTCAGATTATTACTGGGTTTTCAGAAGAACAGGTAATCCTAACGCAACTGGGAATAGCCTACACCTGTGTGTATATGTGTTTCAGTACATTTATCATGAAGCACGTTTCAACTTGTTACCTTACACAATATTTTTCAGTTCATGAAAACTGCATCTAGGCTTTTCTATGCTTGTTTACTATGACATTTTGCACATGTAACGCCTTATATAATCTAACTGACTAAAAGTAGATTTCCTTGTTTTTCCTCCATCTCATTGATAATTGAATTCAATTGAAAACACAATGTTGGATAATCACACAGTTTATTAACTGTGACGAAACACTTCCAGAGCAGGTTAACTTAACCTGTCTGATTTAGTGGTCTATTTAAATTTGCCTCCAGGTGCTGGACATTCTCAAGTATCAGACAGGTGTTACGGGAGCCCTAAGATAGCCATGACTCACAGAGAAGGTGTGTACATGTCCTCCTCAAATGTCAAATAGGAGGAAGAGCAATACAATTTTACTGCATTAGATGAAATATATGAAGTTATTGATTTGAGAACAAATGGCAATTTTATTGCCTTGATGACCTAAAAGGTTTTAGTGCATAGATAACATGATGAAGATTTTGTATTAAATTTGGATTATGTAAAATATGTTTTATAATTTCAACATGTAAGTAAGCATATAAGTGAGGGTAAACGAACAATACTGTTACAGGACAGTTAACATATACAACATTTCTTAGTGACTGGAAAATACTCATGATGAAGTAGATCCTGACTAACGTCATTTGCGTAAGTACCCAGTCGTGAAACATCTGCGTATGCGCACGGCAGATGTTCCCAGTGTATAAGTACTTTGGCCGTAGACCTAGTCGTATTAGTTACGGTAGGAATCTGGACATGTAAGGGGGCAGGGGGGGTGCACTCCCCGCTATGGGCTCGTAACTACGGACCCTCGCACGCACGTAATGCATGCGGGGTTCTGGATCTGCCCCGATATTCTTAAACATATGGAGATATTTAATGAGAAATAGAATAAAATTATAGCACTATTGTACCTAAAGGCTTTTTACTAACAACCTAACGTGACAAAGGTATCTGAGCAAATATTTTAGTAAAAAAAGTGATAAAAGAAAATCAGGGAAATGAATTCACTGAGATAATAATCCATATTATGGTTACAGAAACACACTTTACCAGTATTCCAACTGTGTGACTGCATGTCTTTGTATTAAGTTGCTAGTACGTAATCTGTGTAACCAAGTAAATCATTAGCTATTTCAAAATAAAAGTCACGTTGAACTGGCAATGGAACAATTTAGAGTTTCTCTTCATAATGTCACTAATACAGATATTGGGGTAGATCCAGAACTACGTGTGGCGTACGTTTATTCGCGGAGCGTATTTTCGTGCGCGTAAATTCATTACACTCCCCTCGGCACACCCCTTGCACGGACGTATTTTGTTAAGATACGCTTTCCAAATCCTACCTTAACTTTTTACAACGTAACCGCAGTCATACGCACACGTACGTATGGGTTGGACGAATTTACGCAGCTAAGCACGCCCATACTGTACACTTTAAATACAACCCCCCGCCTACTTCACGTATTTCAGACGTATTTTGTTGAAACGTAAAAGTGGCACGCCCACACGTAAGTATTTACGTGACACATACGTGAATGGACCATACGTTCACAGTTACGCTACGTTAATGTGCGCATTCTCTATGGTGCGCATGCGCTGGTGCCCATGCGCAGTGCGTAGAAAACAGCGATTTTACGTCTCAGTCACGCGTAAATTCGCTCCGAGGCGTTGTTCTGGATCAGTCCCATTGTGTTTCCTGGTTCACTCATCTTTATAGAGAAAGGCTGGTTTCATCATTTATGGCCTTTAAAACCTATATTGCTAACCCCCATGTATAGTATATGTTTATCATCCCTAATATGTAACTACACACATTTATCGATAAGCAATACGGATGTCACCTTTACCGGCAAGGTAACAAGAATAATGGTGTGGGCAGGGCCAGTGCTAGCATGTCTGGCGCCCCCCTGCAAAAAATAAATTTGCGCCCTGCCCCATTATTGCATGATGCCCCCCTCCCAAAACTGTCTTGATTCATTAGTGCATGCCCCCCCAAACATTTTTGATTTGTTACACACAAACTAACTTACCTCAGTCTCTACTCCGGTCGCCGTTGTGGCTTGCCTCTCACTCCTCCGTGGTGCGCGCTTTCTACCTTATTAATGACACTGGCACGCCCTTGGGTTCACGCCAGCCTCATTTATGAGGGAGGGAGGAGGTTCTGCGGAGGAAAGGCAGGTCTTGGAGACTGAGTTAGTGTCCTAGACCTGCCTCTCCTCTGCCTCTTGATGCAGTCAATCATCCATCTAGGTCTAGGTTCCAGCTTCCTCTCTCCGTTACCCTTAAACACTTTACACCCGGTGCAGTCCACACCCCCATTGTGATGCCACTGCAGCGGGGGATAGCAGGCGGAGGAGAGCGCCCCTCTGGCTTGGCGCCCCCCTTCCTCGCTTACCCCACTTACTGTGTTCCGCCGGCCCTGGGTGTGGAAAGTAAGTTCTGTTAGTATAGCTATTCTCTGTTATTTTGCCAAATTACTGTTATTTACTGTTGCCTTATTAAGCATAATTGCTAATGCTTACTGCATGTTCTTCTTCCAAAACATATAGATTTATACACTATTTTGACCTGAAGAGAAACCTCTGGATCTTCCCCTCCAAACTCATTTTCTGATGTGGAGAGCTGCTTGTTATGTTTTCTCTGTTCATTTCTTTGCCTTATGATTTTGCTAAATGGGGACTTGGGGAGACAGAGAGAGGGAGATAGCGAGGCCATGCTTTGCTTGGTATATTGCTTTCCTTTAAGCTACTAAACAGACCCCTAACTCTCTCACTGCCAGCACTATCTGAAGTTCCTCTACTTGATAAACCTGGGGGCTCACTTCAGAATCTTCATCAAAGATGAAGCTGTTCTTTAAACTGGAATTGACATGGGAAATATTCTGCTTTGGCCATGTTTACAAGTTAATATACATAATATAACAATAGTGGACTGTGTTTACATTATATGGAGCAAATAGAATTGAAAGTACCTAAGCATATAATCTAATGCCACTTCACCTCTCTAAAGTTACAGGGTCCCCACGGAAGAGGAAGTGTACTTCTTACTAATGACTAACAGGGGCGGCATTACACCACCTCTTTCTACTTAAACTACTTCATGCAGTCTTTAAAGATCGCGTGAGGCAATCTATGTACCTAACTGGTACATAGATTGCGTAATTGACCTACTACGCATGCCTAGTAGGTCATTTACTAAATAAACGCACCTAAGAAGACGAAGCTTCTTAGGTGTGAATACGGGCTTATAAGGGTAAAATAGGGATGGAAACCTGATGCAGCTCCTTTATTACATTTTGAATATACATTTTTAACAAAAAAAGTCTAAAAAGTTCAGTTTTGAACCTTTTCCTTTTAAATTTTATTTTCTCATTAGTGCCTGTTCCAAATTTTTTTTGTATGAAATGACAAAACTGAAAAACATAATAGTGCATAAGTGTAGTAAATCCCAGAGTATGAATAATAACCCTTTATACGCTGTATCGCTGGCAACACCTACAACACCTGTTTTGTCTGAATCAGTTACCAGATTGTGACATCTTCTTTATCACTCAGGTCTGAGGATTGCATAAGAAAACACTAAGCCTGCTTATGAACTTGCCTTTGCTTAGATCTTATTGCTGTTGTTTAAGCGAGACACAAAAAATGAAAGAAAAACTAATTTTTTTGTTATTTTGTTAAATAGCTGTGCTTGTAGGTACCTATTTATTTTATCCCATCTTAAACCTCCTTGACATGTGTTGATTGGTATAATGTAGGTGTCCTGCAGGTGTGTGGGCTGTCATTTTCTTGGTGGTGTTTGTTTAGGATAGTTTACTGTCTGGAAGTTTTCATATCTAAGAGCTGCTCCAAGTTGTGGCAAGAAAAAGCTTGCAGTCTCAACACAGGAGTAAGTTTTCTAGTCTTTTCTAATCTGAGTAAGTGCTCGTACACATTGGCATTGAAAAACAACACTAGTTAAAAGTGTAGACAAAATCTCATACTTTGTCCTTGCTTTTAACACAGAATTAGATGCATGTTCTAAAGGCTTCCCTTCATCACAGGGTACTATGGACTTAACAAGCAGCGCCAAATAATGCATGGAATTTTACTAAGTGTTATTGTTTGTAAACAGCGCAAAATTATTGCAAAGCAAACTAATGGACTGTCAGAAATATATCTGTATGGGTCCATTTACTAATGTTACTTGTTTTTGCATTGCTAGTATGAATCATGTTTAAAAATCTTTAAATATTTGTGTTAAAACCTTAAAATAAAAGGCATCATGAACATAAGGTTATGGGACCTGATTCACACTTAAGAACGCGATAGGTACCTAAATATACACAACTAATGCAAGGAAACTCCCTCGGCATGCCCCTGGTTTTCAGGTTCTTATGTGAGTTACGAGTGCCATAGGGCTCCCTTAACTGTAGGTTCGCATTTGAATGCGTAGGGCGTCTACTTAGGAACTCAACTGCATAACCGCACCTTCATTTGGTCATTTAAATGCCTCTCTCCGCCCAAATCTTCGTATATGCTGAGTTCATTATGCATGGAACGCCTCTTTTTGCGTATGTTACTACGAACCTAGTGATTTTAGGATCGTAGTGTAAAAGCACGGAATTTGCGTTCTTAAGTCCAACGCAAATAGCGTATAAAAGTTACTATGCATGCGCAGTGCATCCGTTCTTAAATATACGCACCTATAATCATAAGAATTCTTAAGTGTGAAACAGGTCACATTGCCTTATATCGTCCTGCGCCATGATAATGTTCATTTACATTTAGTCAGTATGCTACAAAGGCTGAGGAAGGAAAAGAAGAAGAAAACAGAAGGTGGGTAGACATATAGTGAAAGTTATGGCAGATAAGAGCCACGTGGCCTTTTCAGTCTGGCAAGTTGTTTATTTAAAATTATACTGACTATAAACTCTACATTACCCTCAATTTAGTTTGAGATGTAGGATATCCTTATATTTATCCTAAGCATGTAGACTGTTTTAATGTTTTGGCCTCAACCACCTCAGATGGGAGACTATTCCACTTATCTATCACCCTTTCAGTGAAGTCATTTTTCCGCACATTTCCTCTGAATCTACCACCCTCCAGTTTATATTCATGCCCTCATGTTCTAATACACCTCTTCCTTTAAAAAACGCCACCCCTTCATGTTTTCAAGATGGATTGGATGAAGGCTTTATTGCAAAGGGAAAAAAGAACATCTAAATTCTTTGTTACATGGGAAAGCTTCATTGAAGTTATAGGATAGGATAAAAATAAAACTGTGGCGTAGCTTTAGTGATACTGGGCCGTATGCAGAGCTTTCCGATATGTTCTACTGCGCATGTGCAGTAATTCTGTAATGTAATCTATGTTACTTGTTGCAACGTAGATTGCGTATATGTGGTCTTAAAGCTCTGCATACGGCCTGCTATGTGGTTTCAATGCAGAATGTATGCTCATGATCATCCCATAGTGTTTGAAGATCCTTCCTTTTTCCGACATCACGCATGAATCCTTAGCGCTATCCATTAACTGATACGAGGGCAGGACAAATCACAAATCATAATTCTGATTCCCTTCCTAATGCATAACATAATACCTTTCCATATGAAATGACGACTCTCCAGTGGATTCTTTTTGCCACCCCACTCCCAGAGGTATAGCATGGATTAATGGCACCCAAAGCAAGTGAATGCTATGGCGACCCCCAATCCCAACCCCATCCTCCTGCAGTGTTGTGGGCCAGTGAGCATGTTCCCTGTTCCCTGACATTTGCTGGCTTACAATTTATTGGATGTATTCTTGATAATTAACATTTGGACAATCTGGGACAGACCTAACAGCAGTGCAGTTGCTGCTCCACCCTGGTATTTGTTGGCATTGAGGGCCCCAGGTTGCAGAGCAGAGCTACAGTAAAGGTCCAGCAAGAAAGCATTTCATCGAGTATAACAACATGTTAGAAATACACAACACAGCACAGTTACCTTTTCACAATTCCTCCTGTACCCTTCTCTTCCGAATTAAAACATCCTCTACTATTGTAAGCACTGTAATTCTATAATTCTGTTACCCATTCTTATGCAGGTACAAATATTCATTTTGCACCAAAATCCCCAAATGTAAATCTAACACTTTGTTATTTAGTCTGCCTTTTTTCTTCATTATAGACTTTTCCTACTCATTCACAATATTTGTACACAACTAGATAGAAGCGTCCTGCGCTGGGCATTTTGTGGACTTATTGTGTATTCTCATGTGTAACTTTTTCAAGTAAAGCACAGAAAACTATGTCATAAACAGGCTGTATAGGTGTATTAGGTGACTTGATGCCATTGTTATCTGCTGTTCTTGCTTATAACTTCCTGTACTACTGACAATGCAGTTTCCAAGAAATTAGAAATTATATACAGTCTATCAAGAAAAAACAACAGCTCACCAGTTGTGGCGCTCGGAATTATCTACTAATATGTTTTATAGAATTATAAATTATTTTAACAGTTAATAAAATAATTTTATATAAAAAATAGGGATTTAGTAGACGCTGCTAGGCAGGGCTGATTAAACCCAAAGGGAAACGAAATACTAAAAGATAAGAAAAACCATAGACTGTATACTAAAAGACAAGAAACACCAGCGCTGTCTACCAACACCCCTTAACCATCAGACCAGTTAGTCTGTCCCTTCTAGTTTAAGGTTAGCACACTTGTGTAGAAATCACAACCTTCCAGTGATTCATATCACATAACATAAGAATACAAAATGTAACAATAAATAACAATTTAGTCATAAAATCTGGTACCAGATATAAAAAATAAAATATTCAACAATGTAAAATAATGTGCACTGCCAATGCTAGGTATGGATTAAATGGAATAAAATGTATCCATAAATGTTTTTAACACTCTCTGCAACTCTGTTAGAGAGATAAAAAGAACCGTAGTCCGGCACACTTCTAGGTAAGTCCCGCTATTAATAATGAGTAATCCTATGCAGCTCACGTTGGTAGCAGATGTATTAGGGATAAGCTGTATAATGCTGTCTGCAAGTTAATATTAAACGGAGGTATCCGATGCTCAGTACAGTGTCATATGAATATCAAATGAAAATCAGATACTTATCTGATACTGGCAGCGAAATTGGAGATTCCTGAGATGTTAGTAAGATCTAACAGAGGAGGCCCCGTGTCCAACCGCGATAAGCTGGCTGCTGAGACTGAATTGTTTTAAACTCCGCACGGACATTGCCTCTCCCGCCTTCCCTGCCTCCTCTGGCTAATCTAAATCCCCCCCCTCCCACTTCTAGTTAAACACTCTCCGAGGAGGCTTAAGGCCGCTTCTTTCTAATTAAACTACTCCGTGTGGTCTATAAAGACCGTACGGAGGCAATCTACATACCTAGATGGTATGTAGATTGCGTAAATGACCTACTATGCATGCGTAGTAGGTAATTTTTAAAATCTACACAGAAGAAGCTCTGGCTTCTTAGGTGTGAATACAACCTAGAAAGTTAAGGTAGCCCTATGGAGGCAGAAGTCTGCAAAGATCCATAGAACCAAGGGCCTGATCCAGACCTACGCCGATGCGCTGTGCTTAGTAAAGCACACTATATCGGCATGTACTTCCCCCGACACTCCCCCCTGTCCCAGCATATTTTCCTTCGCTTATGCCGGCTACCCTAACTTCAGCCGGCGTAAGTGAGGGGAAAATACGCTCGGACAGGAGCGTATTAACTAAAACCCCTCCCTCCCTCATTAAACTACCTTCCACCGCCTACCTACACTAACATTTGCGTAGTAACGACGAGGGACGTAGCCGTTACTACGCTGATTCTACGGATGCCCGATCTTAGATCGGGTGTTTCCGTAAACACGACAGCCAACATCTGGCCGGCGCATGCGCAGATAGGAATTTCAGCCAATCTTACGGCATGTTAGGTGTATAGTTTTGCGAATTTGCGCGTACATATTTCCTTCTTTCCTTCTTATCCGTGGGGTTTAATTTTGCTCCTATACTGAGTTCATTACTGGTGGTTTTTTCACTTGGTGTGCATTATAGTCATCTGTGTGTGATGTACATATTAATTATGTTTTATCATATTGGTTAGTTATTTAGTATATTAGGATGTTGGTTAGTAGTTGATATCAGTTATGTAATATTTAGCTGAGCGCAAACAAATACATATACACAATGACAAAACTGTCTAGGTTATTGGGGTAGTATAAATAGCTAAACAGATACAAAACACTGTAAAAATGACATTATATAAATTTTGCGTAACTTTATACTTATCTATACCTAGAGTGTAGCCTCAAAATAGATGTGACTTCTGCAAAGCGCATGGGAATGCACACAAAAGACAGATATTATAGGCAAATAAAGCTGGGTCTTATTCTGTTTTCAGGAATCTAAATGTTGGTAGTTACGCTGTAACATTTTAAACATCATGATTGTTTATGACTGATTAAATCAGTAAAAAGGACATTTCAAACTGTTATTTTATAAGTTTAATCTTAAAATTTGAATGTAGTAAATTCCTACCAACTCCATTCAATCACTTAAATTACTACTATTTACATCATTAGTGCAATTCTTTTTCCCAAAAGCAGCATTAAATGAAAGGGGCACTATTTCGGAACGTTATTTATTTTAATTATAATGAGTCAATTCTCAATTGCCTCCTTTTAGCTTGGAATAAGATTTTTAAAAAATCATAAATAACGTCTCAAATACAACAGATAGAATTCACCTTCCTGTGGATGTATAAACAAAATATATAAAAATATGTTCACTCAAAGAAGAAAGCCACCTATAGCTTTCACCTATAGCTTTCAGTGAGTTAGCAACCTTCCAATCAGAAACAAGTATCTAGGGGGCTCATCATCTTGAGTGAATATTTGCCTGTATTGTAGACATCGACATGAGTACTGATGAGTACTGATAGTCTGTTTCAATAAGGTAAATGTATTTTTGTTTTTGACTGCAACGGTTCATGATGCCTAGTCACTAGGAAACACTGTAGATGCAAGCAATGTCTGGGAGTACTGACTTTGTAAAAAAGTTTAGGGCTGGATCCAGTTTTTTGAGTCTTAATTAACTTCTACGCATTTCATGTGCATTGTGGCCTCTTTTCTATACTGTGCATGCTAAAAGGTGTGTGAGAATGCAGGCTTATCCATTCAAATGCATATTCCCCCCACCCAGAATTAAGAAGAGTGATAATTACAACAGACCAACAGACAGACTGGGTTGAGTTTGCTAGTGGACATTCCCTCTTAGTCATTTTACATCTTCTAAAAATCCAAAAATTCCTAGTTAAACACCTTATATTTATTACAAAGACATAATTTATTATACGATTAAATAAGCATATAATAGCACTAAGGTAGGAACAACAATAATGGAAATACAGTCACCCGTGTAAAAATATCTACTCAACAAATAAGGACAAGAATAACAGAAACCTGTCTAATGGCGCTTGAGGGGTAGATCTGCGGAGACGCGATGGATCTGCGTCAACAGTTTCCGAATTATTGATGGGTAAGTATGCCCATTAATCTGCTGTGCAAAAACTCTAGAGCAAATCAAAGCTCCATGGTGTCTAATTCACAAAAAGTAAAAATAAAAACTAAACTGAACAAAATAAGAATAAATCAATTTAATTTCATTTGTTTAACAGACAAAAAGCTAACCTAAAGAATGAATGTAGCATGGCGCATTATGGAACTGGTTCCTACAAAAAAGGATCCAACCTACTATTATCATTAGTTTGTCCAGGGAATTACGACACAAAAACATGTGTATTATTATCTTTTATACTATTGTCATTTGCAAGCTGAATCCTTTGAGTAGCCTACCAAGGTACAAAATATTTTCATAATTGACTTTTAAGTATTTTAATGCTATTTGTGGGCATGTTTTATTTCCTAGGCTACAATGGTAATGTTTGGTGGAATGTAATATCTATTTATACAAGGACTATTATAAAGAACAACATTACTGTGTTGCGAGGTTGCTGAAATAATTGCAATAATTTTGAATTCCCATAATAATGACTGTAGTAGGACAATAACTGAAGGAAAGTATGCAGAATGACAAAACATATAATATTAGATTATACCATGTTATACGTGGTGCTAGTTGAAGGCTTAACATCTCCCTATTTTAATATGTACTATTGCTGGACATTTCATTACAGATCTTAAAGTGTCTTTAAATAATTTGAGCTGAATTTCTGCTGCAAGTGAAACAAAATATAAAGTAATATATGAAAAGTAAATACAATATTTTTTGTGGTTAGAGCTTTAATTTCCTGCATCCTTCTGCTTCACTGCCTATCAGAATACAAGCATGAATTATGGGATCATTTTAAAAGATTTAAATGCTCCAGTGACTGTCAGATTTAAAGTGATTTGCTTTTTAATTACATAGCAACCATTTAATACACAACATGGAATCGAGTTGTTGTAATTGCTAAGAAATCCTTTTTTTTTCATGTTTAGCACGCAAAAGGTGTGTAAAACATGATTATGTTTCTTGTGAATGCACTATTAAGAAAACATATATTACAGTAATTGTTAACATGTGACATGCTATATGCTTCTCTATTAAACAGTGTTGCAGTGTTGCAGAAAGAGCTGGCACTATAAAAATAGATAGAAACAATATTGATAATACTATATGAAATTTATTTTATTATTTTTATATATATGTATGTATATATATATAT
>WWET01001049.1:281623-298491 GCA_011038615.1 Limnodynastes dumerilii
GTTAAAGGAAAGTGGGTGGGGGGGGGGCGCATTTAAATGGCCTAATATGGGTGCGGTTAAGAAAGTACGCACATACCTAAGCAACTTCAGCACAAATATACGCACGGAGAGTTAAGGCTGCTCTATGGTGGCGAAAGTCTGCAAAAATCCATAAGTGTGAGGGAGTGTCATGGGAGTTGCCTTGAAACTTAGGCGCATATATTAACGAATCAGTGCATTCGTTTTTCACATGTAAGTGTGAATCCGGTCTGATATCACTATATGGGTCACTATAACATTTCTTACAAGGTGAGAAATAGTTTTAGGATCTTCCAATTAACCGAGGAATGATTGAAGAAATATTGTGATGCAGTCTTGCCTTTTCAGACTTTGAGACTTAACTTCAACTTTGACCATAATTCAGCCACAGGAGAACATAGAAGGCAAATGAGATTCTTAAATTTGCAGTGGCCAAATAATTCCAAAGAACTAAAGCTAATGGTTCCCTCATGGGTTTAGTTAATAGTCTCTGATTTTGCATAATTGATAGTTATCTGTCAGTAAAATTGTAAATAGCTAAATCTTCTTCTCTGCTTTATAAATCTGCAAATAATATCTTACACATAATTACATTTTCGTGTAATCACATGTCAGTAGGTGTCACTTTGGCTAAACAAGTTTAAAAAGTGAAAAAAAAACAAGGGAATGAAGTATGTAAAAGATTATGTAAAAAGAAACTAAAGGAAAACTAAAGTTCAAAGTCACAAAATTCTCAATTTTCAGAGAAGTCTCCAAAGGAATATGATAAATCAAAGTGTTGGCTTTCTCCAAGATACCAGGAATGCAGGAATTATCCAGGGTTACTTTCCTTATGTTCTCTCATTTCCTGTGTGTAAAATCCCAGACTCTTCTTAATAAGCAAGTTAAAAAACGCACAAGTAACAAAAAGTTGTGCAGAATTTAGTGTGAGTGATTAGGACACAGACTTTGGGCGGATCCACACTTCAGAATGTTGCTTAATGTCCATGTGGTTCAGCTGCATTCTGGCCATTTATGGTCTAACTGATTGGAATGCATTCAAAACCATAAATGACACTGCTGACATAGGGGCCAGAGTAAGAATGTATTCTTCTTAGTCACTTAGTATTAGCATTATCTCTTAATGAGTACTGATTCAGACCGTAAATCTCCACACGCTTCACTCAGAACTTAAGGCAACTTCTACTTGGTGGAAATTCATTGTAGACGGGGGAGTGGTAAAAATCTAACTTCATTTGTGTCTGCATAGTGCACCCCATTGCTTACTAAATATGTCCAAATCTATTTCTCAGGGATCTGGCTGCATCTGGCCTTTAGTGTTTCTTACTCCTGTTTGAGTCTTCACTCACAATATTCCATCATAGAAATTTTTAGCGTGCATTACTTCTATTAAACACATTCAAAAAACTGTGGGCTTGTTCCTGAAATAATAGTCACCTGACTTTCACAGGCTGCACGGGATTTTATGGCAGCATGTTCCATACGGTAGGAGTTACCAGTCATCCGCATGACTGATCACTGTACAGGGGGGGTGGGGGTAGGCATGCACATGAAGGTAAGTGGGCGACGGTAGACATTTGGACGGATGCAGATCCATGCAGAGATTTTAGGGTAGGATTCTGGACACGTGAGAGGGTTGTGACAGGGAAGTTCACTCCCCTCATAAATGCGGACTTATAGATCTCCATGCATAGGGAAAATGCACTAAGGTCTGGATCAGGTCCTATTACCTGCTTGGTCATGTGAACCTCCCAAACATGTTTCAGCAACATCAATCACATCAATGTCCCACACATTTAGCATTAATGAAGGTAGGTTTTGTGTTCTGTCATGTGACATACTCTTTGGACAGGTTTTTGCCAATAAGAAGGAGGCATGTATATTCCTACATATAAACACAGTGGCATACCTGCAAGGAGTCCTATAAGAAGCATGACAACCCATCCTGACCAGGCGTCTAGAAGACCTTTGATGAATTCCCACACAGATTCTTTGCTCTTGCTGGTGATCTGGTATAAAATTATTATTTTCATTATTTAGTCATTCATTTAGGTTGAAATGAACTAATCATATAAAATAATTAAAGGAAATAAAATATTTTTGATGATGTAAGAAAAATGAATTGCTGGGGAATAATGCTTATTGTGAACTATGCTCACTTACACAGTTTAGACAGCACTTTCATCTTATCATTTACACATTTCCTCACTGTACACAAAGCTGTGTAGGAAAAGATTTACAGAAAACTCATCTCTTCAAACAACCTTACCAGATTCCTCAAACGACTTCTTAACTTTTGCCTACCCCCAGGCATGTCAAACTCCATCTCAGGGAGGTCCGGCGATCGTAGCTGAAAAGGGCCTGCTATCAGATGCCGCAGCAATTAAACAGGACAGCTGATAGCAAAGCCCTTTTCAGCGGTCCTGTATAACTGCTACATTGGCCAACAGCAAGAAACAGATTGCTTTATGGCCAGGGTTACACAGAAGAGCTGGAAGACGATGCGCACGGCGGAGGAGATACACGGATGGAAGGCATCAAAGGTAAGTAAGGTATAAACAGGAGAGGCTGGAGACTACTGAATGGGGAATACTGGGGAGCTGGAGTCACATGATGGGAGATACTGGGAGCTGGAGAGACATGATTGGGAATACTGGGAACTGGATACACATTATGGGGATAATGGGAGCTGGAGAGACATGAATGGAGAATACTGGGGAGGCTGGATGCGCCTTTTGAGATTTGAGATTTCTTTGGCCCAATTGGGATTTCGAGTTTGACATTCCTGGCCTACCCTATTTAAAAACAACTTTACTATTCATATTCCCTTTTTATTAGGTTATTTACACAAACTTGCACAATTCTCTTTCCATACTAAAAATACTGGCAGTCCTGCTACTAACACTGATGTATAACCGAATCACAGAGAGTACTGAGCACTTTTACCATACAACCTGTCTGGTTCATTGTGTGTTAAAATATAACTTGCCCTTATGTATCAATCTATACAGTGTATGTTTGTGAGAAGGATCATGTTACCCACCTAAGCTGTTTTTCACCATCCAGTCCCCAGTTTTGTTTTATAATGATATCTAATGAGTGCTATAATAGGATGCTGATATAGTAAAACCTTAATAAATAAATAACAATAAATGAAGCATAATATACACAATTATATGTGAATATCAACTGGAAGGTATTAATACATGTTATTCAAATTGAAAATCATTTTACTGGTTAGAATAACTTCTGAAACCTCTAAAAAATACAATTACTGCCAATTGTCAGATTGGTTCTAAAGAAATGAGACTCTTTAGAAAGATCTTCTGTAACGATGGAAACTATCAGTTGAGTTCATGGTTAGTTTTGTTGCTAAGGAAAATCAGCAGATCCTTGTCTTGAAATAGCAGTAAGTTACATTATTTTTAATGTAAAAGAAAGTATTCCATTAGCAGACATACACGGCAGTATTGTTCCCTTTAATATCTACTTGCTAATAAAATATCTTTTACCCTTTCAGTTACCTATTAAACTGTACAGATAACTGAATAAAATAATACTGGTCCAGATCCAGGCCTCCGTTGCTACTGCTGTGCTCAGATTCCCCAATGCGTGTGAGGGGAAGTCACTCCACTCGCCCTCAAGGGAGTTACGATAGCAGGACCCACATAAATATTTCCTCACCTTCCCCCCAACCTGGGTACACTCTGTAGGCATTCTGCCCCTTAATTCCCCACCCTCGGAGACACTCCCATTATGGAAGCCTGGAACAGGAGGATCCAAATCCCTAATGGATGTACACATGTAAAATGTCTGTTTTCCACAAGTCTGGATCCAGTCACTGTGGTACTTAAACAGAAGATGGTCCGCAATATGCAGAGCAAATTGTGTGTTTCTTGTTTTTTTTACAATGGTCGGTCTTACACCATTTCCACTCAAAGATCCATCCTGACACCAACTCATGCACATAATTTGTCAAACAGGTTGGGGGAGATTTACTAAAGCTTTCATTAACAAGCCTGAATGTTAGGCCATGGTTTTTGGCCAGTTCTAAAATGCCTCTTTTGTAAAAAATAAAAATAAAAATAAATATACTCCAAAATAGTTATATCTGGCAATAAGTCATATGCTACGTATTTATTAGCGTTATTATCAACAGAGTAGGGAAGGGACAACCTGGTGGGTAGGTAGGTATGTCACGGGAAGGATCCCTGTCTGGGATAAGCAAAAAAGGGAATCTTTGCAGTCAAATCTGAAAGACAACAGTACAGTGAACCTTTTTTGTGATAGGGGTAAAAAAGGGGGTGCTACAGACACAGCAGACAGTAACATGCAGTCCTTCCAAACACTTAATCTACTGTCACAAGGGAACAACTAATCCTAACAGACACTTCTATATAGAGACATGTTAGGACTTGTAGCTTCCAAACAACAGAGGGGTCTGGTACACATAAAACTTATTTTCAATTTTGTGGTAACTGGTTGTAATTGACTACGGAGAACTCTAACCCAATAATAAAACACAAAGTGGGGTCTGGAGAGGACATTCTTTCAAATTACTCAACTTGTGTTGTATTCACTTGAGATAGAGCGACGTGTTCACATCTGGTGTGAGGTATTTGCTACTACGGCCTTCTTACCTTTCTATGTCTGTCTGTATCCCGTGACTTCTCCCTTAACCAGTCAATGGTGTGGAAATCCTCATATGTCCCAACATCTAGAACAGGCTCATCAAGGAAATCCATAAGGTTGCTGGAACCATTTATCTCCCCTGTATTAACCATGTTGGCTTCTAGAATGAAACAGGAATTACATTATTAAACAATCTCAAACACACAATGCAGCCTCATAATTGTTCTGAACTTTGCTGTTTACATTATTTTCTTCTGTTATATATACATCTTTTGATGTATAATTATTGGCGCTCAATGTGGCTTATAAACATTTTGTTGACACATTTAAAAGGCTAGATAGCAAAAAACTAAACTTTATCTTCAAAGGTATTTGTAATAATAAAGGAAAGATTTAAAGGCTCTGACAAATGATGCAAAAGCTCTCCAATTCTTTTGAACAGAGAGAGCACACCTGGGCTGAAATAACAAATAATATCAGCAACAAACATAATACATGATGAAGCAATCTGTAGAATTCCAGTGCACAGTCCTCTAAGTCACAGAGCTCCCTGCAGTAACCTCAAAGCAACATTATGCATTATTGCATATGTGTTCTAAATGGATGTATTTAGACATTCTTGCAGCTAAACAACATTATCTGTACAAAAATGGAATAAATAAAAACTTGGGATAAACACTTCTTGCTGTAATTATAGATGTGACGTGTTTTCACATCATTCCTCTTATTGACCAGCTGAAATCATATTACACACTTTTGATAGGACTGAGGCCCATGGTTACTTTTACTATGTGGTTTAGGTCATTGTTTTGCAGAAATGTAAATATTCTGATAATCCTTTTTAAAACATGCATAAAGAGTGGAAGCGCCACTTGAAACAGAACAACTACAGTAGTGTGCAAGAATATGTCAAATCAATGCACAATGCACCATAGACAGAAAAGTCCAAACTCTTGTCCTAATATCCACGTATTTAACGGGATGATAGGTTGCTATGACTATTTAATTACATGCGCTATTGAAGATACATTGGTGTCTTCCAATACTCTTGTGAGTATAACTTGCTATTTTAACAATCTTCTAAAAATAAAGTTATTTGCACTATTGGCGGTGCATCGCCTTTTTTTTTTCCACGGTACCGGCATCCAATCCTGACACTGAGACGAAGCCGCATTTGGAGAAAGCCGGGAAGCAACACACGTGGAGACGGAGTCAAAGACATCCAGGTTTGAAAATTCATTGCAAGTATACCAACAGCAATCTTCCATACTTATCATAAAGAAGGAACTGTAAGTGACTTTTCCTCTTTGCGCTTATTCGGTACTGAGTTTATGTGGCTATCGGATCATGTTAAAGAGTGACACTCTTATACAGCATCTTACCATCCCATTAAATACGTGGATATTAAGGATACAAGGACAGGAGTTTGGACTGTTCTATTCATTGTGAATTGATTTGATATATTCTGGCATATCTCAGTAGTTGTTCTGTTTTAGTTTATGTGGCTATCGGGCCATACAAAGAAGTGACATTCTATACTTCCACATAGCAACCTATCATACCGTTAAATACATGGATATTAGGACAAGAGTTTGGACTTTTCGGTCTATGGTGCATTGTGCATTGATTTGGCATATTCTTGCACACTACTGTAGTGTTTCAAGTTGCGCTTCCACTCTTTATGCATGTTTTAAAAGGTTTATGGAGCTACCTAGGGTGCCGGAACTGCTGGTGGCCTCTGCAGAACACTTAAGATAACCCCCTGCAGTGAAGCTTGCTTTACCTGTTCAGCCACTGATAAATAAATCACTGCTGCAGGGGATGCCTGAGCCATGACATCTGCATAGCATTGTACTATACAGGAGCCATTCAGCTCAGCTGATTCCCTGTACATCCGGTACTCTGCCTAATTAATATTTGAGTGCCTCTTAACATCCTTTCAGTTGCATTGCGTAGTATACATAGATTGTGTATGACCGAAAATCTCGCTTATTTGTGTGTACCTTTTTACGGCGTGTCAGTAACTGAAAAACAACCTCTATAAATATGAATTTTAATTATCATTTGAGTTGTGTTAAATACACAGTCATTACCTATACAACCTTAAATGTTCAGAATGATTACATATCACAAATAATGACAGCTATAGAATAAGACTTTACAAATTTACATAGAGGGGCAATATTTCTTCTTCACTGTCAGGCAAGACAATTGTCACAGCTGACATGCTCTGCAGAGGACGCTGAATTATGATTACTGTATTGTAATCTAGGTAGTGAGTGGAAGAGGAGAAAAATATAAAAGCTTTCCTAAACTTTAGAACAAGAAATTAGAAAACTATTTAACTCTTTCAAAGTATATGCATCTATATTTGCACTCAGTATTAATGTGTAAGCAGTATATTTGATTTTTTACCATGTGTTCACTGAGGGGGCTGTCAGTAAGAGGACCAATAAGGAGCTACGGTTTCAGTTATCATAGCATCTTATTGGTATACCTGCTAATACATGCCCTCCATTTTTTTGAATTTCACCGTTGAATGTTAAATAAAGCTAGTGAACAGCAAATGCATGGACTGGAATCTAGCTCCAGTAAGTTAAAGAAACAAGTTGACAACATTAATATAAAACTTGTCATCTAAATATTAAAAGACAAGTGGTATATACAAAGTTCCAAATTTTAAACCAAAACATTTTCCGGATCAGAGTAGACAAGCACATTAGGTCAGAAAAAGAACTTAAATGCATATAACAATCCTCACATAGGGCCTGATCCAGACCTACACCGGTGTGTGTAGCGTATTATCGCCGAACGTACCACCGATGCACGGCAATACGGACGCCAGAATCGCCGCTACGAAAAGGTCTTTGGTACGACCGGAAGTTGTCACTATGCGCATGCGCAGTGCATTTTTACTGCCGTTTTTACGCTTACGATCAGCGTTAGCTCGCATGCGAGCGTAGGTCTGGATCAGGCCCAAAGTGCCTGACAAGTGGTTCATCTTGTTTAATTGCAGTTTTCTTATGCCATGAGGATACGTGAATAAGTATGACATGACCCTTAGCAGGTGCAAATGTTTTGGGTATTGTGAGCGCACGGCCGAGTATGCTCAGATGTTAATCGGGCGCAAGCCGATACGTAGCTATTTTCGTTTTAACTTGAATAGGGAGCATACGTGTCTGGCTTGGTTCTGAGCATGCGTACTTGCAAATGACGCAAAATTGCATGTGCCAAACTGACATATACACAGCTCTTGATTGGGGCCAGTGACTTAATCACAATATTATTACAGTCCTGTACCCTAATCACTGATTTATCAGAAGTTTATACCCATTCTTACTGATTATTGTTAATCTGGTATCAGTGAGTCCTATCTTCTTAAACTTTTGTTGAACAAAAGACTAAATGAAGACTTCCAACAACTGGCTTTTGTCAATGTGTTTACTAGGGGTGAGTTGCAGTCACAAGTGGGGGGTGTTATGTATTACAATGTAGAGTAAAAGTAGGGATTCATAAGGCTGACCAATCAAGACTTCCAATCTGTCATTATTTTAGGTGAGAACTTTTGAAATGGCATATTTCTGTAAGAAGCCTGTGCAAGCACAGTGAGTGGTTACCGAGTGCACCCAAAGAGGTGTAGATATAGCGGGCAGCAGGGATCCACTATTGGATTTTCCCTTATGCTGTGCTTGGAGAACTGAATACAGCATAATTGGATCTTAGGATCTAGTCCCATGTTAATAGAGGGACATGAGGCTGTTCTCATATCATACATAAATACAAATATTTTCTTAAGTGCATCCCAGATATTTATTAGCTGTCTATTTGCATTTTGATAAACTGTATTTGATAGCAAGTGTTTATGTCCTTATGTATTGTGATTGATCATCTGCCATCATTACTGGTTGAATCAGGGCTCAAAGTGAGGGGGTATACGGGGGTATGCCATACCGTCCACTGGCTTCCTGTCCGCTTCAGACCTCTCTTTAAACTCCTTACCCCCACCTTTAAGGCCATCTCCTCATCCACTGCTCCCTACCTCTCTTCTCTCATCAACATACCTCTTCCTGCCCTCTCCATTCTGCTAACCAGCGCTGTCTGACCTCTTTACTGATCACCACATTTCACGCCCGTATCCAGGACTTCTCCGACGTTCTGTGCTTGCCTCACTTTATTGTTTTTCTGTGATATTTTATAGTCATATTGGGCTGGATCCATATTAGATTGCGTATATGCAGTCATATTAGACCGCATATACGCAATCTATGTATCGAAACAAAACGCATATTACGTGCAATAGCTACTACGCATGCGCAGTAGCTATTGTTTATTGAATTACGTCCGTCTATTGAATTACGTCCGTCTATGGAAGACGGACGTAGTTCTGGATCTACCCCATTGTATTTAATATATACTATGCTGTCCATCCCTACCCTGTATGTCTGTACTGCATTTTGTTGTATTTTGTACGGCGCTGCGGACACCTTGTGGCTCCTTATAAATAAACAATAAATTTAATAATAAATTTAATTTAATAAGAAGAATTTAAATGAAAAGCTATAAATCTCAATTCACTTAATATTTTTATGTTTTAATACCACCACTTCTAAAATTCCATACCACCACTAAATTTCCACTTTGACCACTGGGTTGATTAAAGTTGTTAGTGACTGGTATATGGTGGAGAACTGTAGTAACAAATACCAATTAAACATGTCAGTACAGTAAACACGGGAGATTCCTACAAAGATGCACAGTTAACTTGCTCAGGGATACATAATGCAAATAAAGACAACGTAAGAGTTTTCAATCAAAGTTTTTATATATGTTATTCATGACTGATTTAAACATTCACACTTTAACATGGTAATTTCCAAACCTGTTGATGCTAAGAGTCTTTATTTCTACTCAAGACTGCTATCAACCAAATGGTACACTGCGGCCTTATGAGAATTTTGATTGCAGGTAATTTTCTAATGATCATCATGGGATAAACAAATGTATCTTGCTTGTTTTGCTAATTCATTCAAAAAGGTCCACAGGGGAAAAGATTAATCATGTAGAAAGCCAGTCTGTGTTTTTCATTATTCAAAAGAATACAGCACACAGCCAAATGTTTCCATGGTAACAAGTACTCTTTTCACCTATCATGAAGTCAATGGCAGCTCCCAAGCTGATTGGTGAAATTAGATTTTGCCACCAACTATCCAGATGGAGCTCATGTTCTAAAAAGTTGTGACAAATACTGATATGCTAGTACAAAAATATTTTTATATAAAATACACGATTGTATTTCTTGTCCAAACAACAAATTATGGGCTGAATCCAGACTTACAATACTGCTGAAATCAGATTCCGAGGACAGCAGGGATCTAAAGGATGATTCCCCTGGATTCTAGTTTTCATAAAATGGCCTCTTTATATATGCCTGGATCTGCTCCAATATATACTGAAATGAAATGCTTGTTTTCAAAGGCACTTCTTAGCCAAAATTGTGATCACTTTTTTTTAATAACATTGATATTCCCATGTCTCCTTCTACCTATGAACTCTAGCTTTCACATTAGGGGTCAGATTTACTAAGGTCGGGTTTGTGAAAGTCGCCGGAGATTGCTTGTTTTTACCGGCGAGATTAAACTCAAATAATCAAAAAATCAAATAATGTGTTAAACATAAAAAAAATGAAAAAACAAACAAACAAGTAATGTAACATATAAATACAGTACAACGTGTTAAAGGGGGCTTACAATGAAGTTTTGGATCATTGAAAAGTCCAAAAATAAACACTCCAATCAGGAAGTGACCTGCATTTATATAGTGTAACCTGTATTTATATAGTGTATATGATGTGAACTCTGTCTAGTTTAAACACCGGCGAGTTTAATGCAAACACCGGCAAGTTTAATGCAAACACCGACGAGTTCGCTGGGAAATATTTTTTAAACACTTTAACATTATTTTAATACAATTCACTGCCAAACTCGCCAGAGTTTATAACATACATCGCCGGAGTTTATAATAACATGCATCGCCGGAGTTTATAATACTTGCACCTTAGTAAATCCAGAAAGTTTGAAAAAAAACTCGCCATTCAACTACAGCGATGTGTGGCGATTTTTACTGGCAAATTAACTCGGCTCTTAGTAAATCTGGCCCTAGGTCTCTCCCGATTTTATATAGTGTATATGATGTGAATTCTGTCTAGTTTAAACACCGGCGAGTTTAATGCAAACACCGGCGAGTTTAATGCAAACACCGGCAAGTTTAATGCAAACACCGACGAGTTCGCTGGGAAATATTTTTTCAACACTTTAACATTATTTTAATACAATTCACTATCAAACTCGCCAGAGTTTATAACATACATCGCCGGAGTTTATGATAACATACATCGCCGGAGTTTATAACATACATCGCCGGAGTTTATAATAACATACATCGCCAGAGTTTATAACATACATCGCCAGAGTTTATAATAACATACATCGCCGGAGTTTATAATACTTGCACCTTAGTAAATCCGGAAAGTTTGAAAAAAAACTCGCCATTCAACTACAGCGATGTGTGGCGATTTTTACTGGCAAATTAACTCGGCTCTTAGTAAATCTGGCCCTAGGTCTCTCCCGATTCCATGGCTCTTTTATCTATTAAGATGACCCTTGTCTTGAAATTATTTTATCTAGCCAACACAGTGTCTTGTTTCATGAACTCTCCTTCCCCCTGCATATGGTGGGGCAAATAAACCTGCTGAGGAACTAGAGTGCAGTTACCAATAGCCGGTACAGACTTTAATGTCTAAGGGCCCTCAAACTTACTATCAGCGCTTCTAACTTACTTTAACGAAAAATGTAGACAATTGTCAACAAGGTATAAAGTAACATTGATAGGACTGCCTCTGAACCACTATTCTATACTCAGTCTGGGTGCCTTATTGCGGTCCTTGCTGTTCAGAGATCCCTATTGATCAATAGGACTAATGACCAATAGTGATAGTGTACAGTATTCCCCATGTGGAGAACTACCTTCACAGGCAGATCAATAGTGGCTGCGGTGAGTCTCCTGGTTGTCTACAATGTTTTGAACAGGTCCCTTAGCTTCTCTTCCATCTCCGGCGCCCAAGATATGTTATCTTCTCCAGATTTATTTTGCAGCTCATTTTTCTATTCCCCTTAATGATGAACTGAACTCACCACTGTGTGTGTGTTTGGCAGCTGAATTAATTGGCTCTCCATGAAGTCATGATTCAAATATGGTGTGTACATTGATTTCAGTAAATCCATTCAGTTTCACAGTTGCCAATGCAGCAGGACTCAGTGGCCCTTTTTCAAAAGCAACGTTTTCAAGACCTCATTCCCGAAGATAGATCTAGTAAGAACGAAACTTCCAGCCCTGCCACAGACATGTAAGCAACGCTCTCTATTTGCCCTACCCCAACCCTTATGCTAATTATTACCCTAACCTTCCCCTTCTGTTACCCTAACCCTAAGACTCCCCTACCCGTAGCCTAATCCTAAGACTCCCTTCCCCACTGCCTAACCCTAAGACTCCCTTCTTGGCAACCTAACCCTAGGTCTCCCATTCTCCCATACAACCTCTCCCCGCAAACACCCCTGCACTAACTTGTAGCTTCGGTATCTTTGGAAACAGTTGGGTTCGGCTGCGGTTTGCATGTTTTTTTTCCGCAATGCAGCCATTTTCTAAAATACACACAGACGACAATTATCTGTCGGCTGTGGGTAAATGGCTGTTCGCAGTGGCAACCGGAACTTAGAAAGTAGGGAGGATTTACCTCAATATAAAAATGCTATGTAAAGTTTATGACCGCTTTGCCAGCATTTAGTTTTAGAGAAATTCTTTTAGTATAGTTCACCAATCTTCTGCATTTCAAAGTATTTAGAGTCATTAAAGCCCTACAGTGTTACATGCGTAGATTACAAACTTTTTTTTGGAGACGGGGGAGAGTTACGGCAATTGTAAAGTCCTTAAGGAAATTTGAGACTCAATCTCAGTACTCTCTACAGGATAAATAAACTTTCTGTTAATAATATTTATAGTGCTGAGAATGACTAATTCAGAGATAAGTTATAAGAAAGATAAACATACACCAAGCACAATCAAAAATACAACATAGCAATAAAATATCAAAGGAGATAAAGAATGTAATAAAATAGATATGCTATAATATAATTTAATACTGTTCTTTTTATAATGCTCCAATGAAAGAATAACAGTTTACAGTAAGGCATACAAACTGAACACACTTATACACTGTGGACCAGATCCAGAATTGTGTATGTCAGGCTACTTCCGCATTCAGGGGTAGATCCAGAACTACGTGTGCCGTACGTTTATTCGCGGAGCGTATTTTCGTACACGTAAGTTATCTACACTCCCCTCGGCACACCCCTTGCACGTACGTATTTTGTCAAAATACGGCACCCAAACCCTACCTTAACTTTTTCAAACGTAACACCATACGTCCGCTAACGGACGTACAGACTACGTGAACGTACGCAGCTTAGCACGCCCATACTGTACACTTTAAATACCACCCCTCGCCTACTTTACGTAAATCGAACGGATTTTTGACTCATGTAAAATTGGCACGCCCAGACGTAAGTATTTACGTGACACATACTTGAATCTCCCATACGTTCACAATCACGCTATGCGAATGTGCGTATTTTCTATGGTGCGCATGCGCAGTGTGTACGAATCTGCGATTTTACGTCTCCGCCACGCGTAAAATCGCGGAGAAGCGTAGTTCTGGATCAGGCCCCCAGAATGTATAAGTACTCTGTGCCTGCATTCTGCACATGTGCGAACACGGTGGTAATACATCAGAATGAATTGTGATCCATTCTGAATTACATAAAGTAAGCCCCTACATGTAATCCTCAATTAGGAACGAGTCCCGCACACTGGGGCATAGGTTATGGGAGGGTTTAGAGCACTTCCCTCGCACGGAATCTAGGATCACTCTTAGCGTACGTAAGCCTCTGTTATGGAGAATTACGGGTGTTGTGTACTTAGATCTTATGTGTTGAAACCTGTCTCTTTCCATTTAATAAATATGCACATATCATAAAGACAAAAGAGAGAGTCCCCAAGACCTCCTTCTGTGGACATGTGATAGTCTATTGTGGCTTTCAGAATGTGTAGGTAAGGAATAACAATGTTATTCAATGTTATTAATGCTATTTAGTAACATAGATTTTGAGGTTAATATCCCATTTGTTTCCAACAATTGTGTATTTGTGAATGACCTGGATAATTTATGGATAAGTTATGGTCACAACATTGACAAAGATATAGCCCACCATGAGATTGGCTCTATTACACTGACAGTTATGAAAATATGAAAGTATTACATTGGCAACATGCCAACAGCTATATGTTCACAATGGTACACCTCCAGAGGTCTGGGTCTCCCATCCTATCCCTCCATCTGCTCTTCCTCTGCTGTGTACTGTCCACTCCCTCTGCTCTGCCTTCTACTCTTCTTTATCCTGTTCTCCTGTTGCTGATTGGCATTGGCGTTGTCTTGCCTGTGTCCTGCGAACTGCCGCAGGAGCTGCACCATACAGAGGTAAGTCATCACTTTCTGTTAGCGGTTAGGATTAGGTTTAAAGTTAAGGTTATGATTAGAGCGGAGCTTAGGGTTAGACTTAAGGTTATAGTAATGCCATTGGATAGAGTACTGTTAAATGAACTAATGCTAAGTGGCCGTCAGGTTGTCTGTCCAACATTCTTAGTTCCACATCACACCCTCTTGGATACAGTATAATTTTTACCATGCTTAACTAGTAATAAATAATAACTAGTAGTAACTCCACCAGCATGTTTGGTATTACCGTAGATCTCACTTATTTGAGAGTTCTAAGACAACTGTCTTACTCATTAATGGTGATCAGTACAAGCACTGAGCGACTTGTATATGTATTGTATTTCCTCACACAATGCAGATAGCTTGCTGGGAACAGACCTCTCATATCACGGTCTCATCTCCTAACATATTTGAATGGGGGGGGGGGCCGAGATCATGCCTATCACTTCAATTAAGAAAAGAGGGGACATTTTGAGAAAGCACTGTTCCTTATACAGACGCTATTGCCAGTAAATATGCAGTTGGGAGCCACCACAGACATTACTGGCAGTGTTCCTGAGCCATCAACTGTGCTTAATAAATTAACTCATTTAGGAAGCTAAATTCTAAATTACAACCAGTTGATGGACTGGACCCTCTGCTGCTGCTCTGTGCCACTGTGATAGTTCGTCCGTGTAATAGACCATGGGAATTTTTATACCGCAACATTTTTTTCTGTTTTATTCCTAACCCCTTGCATTCCATACGAAAAAATACAGTAAATACTGTAATAAATGCACATATGTGTTTTTAGCTAACCCAACACTTCTGTCTGGCTATCTAGACCGCTAAATTATCAGTGCAACCATGAGATGGGAAACGTTTCCCCCTCCCAAGCACTGCTTGCTTCTTATTGTCATAACACTGAACTCATAGAGGTATCATAAGACCATCTCTAGAGGTGAATGCATGAGAAGATATTCTTACATAAAGTGATTTCATTGATCAAGTAAATTCCTGAAATGATTTCTAAATAGAAAGTCTAGAGTGCATGCATGCCCTTTTCTCTATGACAAGCTATATGTTATTGTTACACACATGTATAAAGTGGTTGCAGTATTTTATTATTCATTTTTTACAACATGCGCCTGATAAAAGTTTTGTGCTAGCCAAATGTTTGCTTAAGAGGCTACCTGTGCCATTTATAGTGTTTTAAAACCAGATCAAAGCCCACATAAAGATGTTTTACTGGAAGCTACTGAAGCAGCATTTTGTTTGCGCAGTGTAAGGGAGGCACAATCTGAATTTATAACTAGCAAAATATTCTCTGTCCCTGCCAGGTCTGGAGCTAGAATCTCCTCTTTATCTTATAGCTTGTGATAAAAGCAAGACACTAAACACTGCTGAAAGGACTTTTTGCCAACTTACACTCTGCCTCAGACAGTGTTGTGGCATCAGCCCCATCATAGAAAATAACAGCTGGTAAGTAGGGAGAAACTGGAGAAAGATCTTTTTCCTCTAATCCAGTGAGGTGTAGTCCTGTGCCCATTTTTCTGTAAGTCTCGGTGACTGTGGGACAAAAGATGTTGAATGATACAAGCAATTACCTCCTCTAATATTGCTCTCAACTGTCTGCATCAGACTGACAAAAGTGTATGGCTTTAGAGAAAGGCTGGGAAAACCACTTATGATGAACTATTCCCATCTTTGAGACCATACTGTGCTTTCCTTCTTTCCTTTATTCCTTTTTTTTGCTTAACTCCTCACTCCCTACCAACACTTTACTTTGACAGTGTATAGAAACTATTATGTGGCAGGTAACTAATAGACCTCTTGGTAATGTAATAAAAAAATGAAAAGGATGTTTTACATTCTGGAAGACAATATATTCACCTATTTCTTTTTAAGTGATCATTTTTTCTACGTAACAAGGGGAGGATGATATTTGATACCAATGAATGTATTTATCGCATTACTCCATCACATACATAGGGGGTTTAGTTCACAATATAGAACACCTGACAGGACACTTTCCAAAGGTGGGTTTTTTTTTTTTACCTCTGTACAAGTATAAATTTCTGAGTTACAGCAATTTCTCAGGACCAATGCTTGCAATAGCCCTGTTTCCAGACCAAAGCAGTAAATAGTAACAAATATTACAGGCATCTTTTAATAAATATATTAAGGAAACAAAAGCTTTCCATATCAAATACTATGTCTGTGTGTATCAGCACATGTATCAGCACATGAATAAATTGGAGGTTTAGCACAATGCAGATGTTTGTTACTCTATCTTTCTTTAAGTCTTACATATTAAGTATTATGCTGTGGGACTGTTCCAGAGTTTTGGAGTCCATATAAAATAAAATTGAACTGCAGGAGAAGGCAAATTTAAATTGTGAAAACAGAATTAGCGTTGATATGTTTCCTAGACTTTAATTGATAGATTAAACATTAAGCTACACAATACGGGCCAGATCCAGAGTTACTAAATCAAAACTGAAGGTATTACCAAAGAGAACTATCACAGTCAGATTGCATTTCCCACCCGAGCTATCTGTATTTGCAGGGTAACAGTGGGCCTGATCCAGAGCTACGCCGATGCGCTGTGCTTACTAAAGCACAGCGTATC
>WWET01001049.1:326521-346103 GCA_011038615.1 Limnodynastes dumerilii
TTACTATGATTAGAGCATCGATTGCTAATCGTGTAAGCAAGGCAACATTATGACCCTTATTTACTAATACTTTACTAATACCCTCCGGCTAGGTCCCGTGATGATCTGCAGGACTTTTGACGACATAATTTGGTGTCGCTCAGAGGCAAAGTGCCGTTGTATGCGCAGTAGCTGCCTTTTGGGGACTTTAAGAACTTAAAGTCCCAAAAGGCAAACAACAGTTTTAACTGTTTCTTTTACCTTTTAAGGTTTTTTGTTTTTTTATAAACAGTTTTTATTATTTATTTAATAAAAAAAATTAAACAAATATTGTAAATATATATTTTTATTATTATTTTTTTAGAATTTACACTTTAGCTTTGTATTCCAGCGGTCTCCCGATATATACCCCTCTTTTCCTCCCCATAATAACAGCTATTAGGGGGAGCAAAAGGGGAATATATGGGGAGACCGCTGGAAAACTTACCCTAACGCCATCTTCAGAGGGTGTAATTTAACGTGTTAGCACGGATTGTTAAAATCCGTTAAAATCCGCACCACCCACATTCATCGGGGGTGCTGCAGCTATTGATTGCCATGGTTTCTGTCTGGGGGTGGTTGAGGGGACAACAAAAGTTCGCCTCCAGGCACCCAGCAAGAACTTATGCCACTGCATTCCTAGGTCCTGATTCATACAAAGATATAGGGCTATGTGCTATAGCCAAGACTTTTGGCCGATTTTTTTCTTGCGGTTTCAAAACCAGCGCATTTACTGAGGGTAAAACTGCTATTAAAATGACCAGAATTTGCTAATTTTATACTGCCACTTTACAAATCACAATCCCGATTTTTAGCAATGTTTGTTATTATTATTATTATTATTATTATTATTATTATTAATAATAATAATAATAATAAAACACTTATTTATATAGTGCCACAAATTATCTGCAGTGCTTTACATAGAATATTAGACATTCACATCATTCCTTGCCTTTATTGGAGCTACACACTCACACAGACTAGAGTTAATTTAGTCTGCAGTCAATTAACCTACCAGCATATTTTTGTCGCGTGGGAGGAAACTGGAGCACAAGAAAATCCATGCAGACAGGGGAGAACATACAAATTCCACACAGATAAGGCCTAGCCCAGGAATCAAATTCATGACCTCAGCGCTATGAGACACAAACTGACACACACTCCTGAATGCTAATAAAACATGATAATAAATACTACAAGGGCCAGCATGCCCAAGCCTTTAATGGCAGCCTGGGCTTGCTGCCACCTGTAATTCTACAATAGAAGGAAGTAGATATTTTTTAACTTTTATTATGTTTTAGTAACTTTAGGACATTTTTGTAACATTCAAATTGCTACATTTACTATCTAAAATGATGGCTTTTACATAAAAAGCTGGCAGTTTGAAGCTTTAGAAATCACCATACATCGCCGGTGGTTTGAAATTGACATATTAAACCACCCAATAGTAAATACAGCAGTTTGGTTGTCTAAACCTCCAGAAAAGTGCAATGTGGCAATGTGCAGCGGTTTCAAACGGCCAAAAACCATTTTTAGTCCATCTAGCCAACAGACTTTCTTTACAAATAAAACACTGTGCTCTTTACCATCCTGATCCCCCTGACCTTATAGGAGCATAACCAGCAATGATGTAATTTACAACCTTGTTCCTATGTATATATTGCCCTAATTCGCCTAGTATGAGAGTATGGCAGAGTATATTTGTAAAATGTCTGTACTAGTACTAGCCTTGTATGCTCTGTACTATTCCTGGTGGCATTTTGATATGTTCAAATTTCCCTAGCAACTGCATCTATATTTTTTTATTAAAATGCTTTGTGCTTTGGAACCACAGCAAGCACGTCAGACATCTATTTATTTGTATTTAAGTGCAGCATGGTGGCTCAGTGAGTAGTACTTATGCCTATAAAAGCTCAGGTCATTAGTGTGATTCCTGGACTAGTGTGTGGAGTTTGTATGTTCTCCCCATATCTGCATGGTGCTCCGGTTTCCTCCCACACACCAAAAACATGCTGGTAGTTTAACTGGCTGTTGTCTAAATTAAGTGTGACCAAATTAAGACTGAGTGCGTGTATGAATGTATTAGGGACCTTAGTATGTAAGCTCTGAAGTGCATGTCAAATGTTTTCTGAAAAGGACAATGAGCCGGATCCAGAACTAGGTCCGTAGTCCATAGACGGACGTAATTCACTGAACAATAGCTACTCCGCATGCGTAGTAGCTATTGTACGTAATCTGCGTATCATTTCGATACGTAGATTGCGTATATGCGGTCTTCACAAGTACTGTGAAAAGGGGTGTGGCTTCACTGGCTTAACAGAGATAGAAGAGGATTCCCACTACATGGCAGTTACCATAACAAATTTCCCTAAACATTTAACATGAATTGACAGTGTGCCTGATTCACAGTTAAGAAGGCTTTATTTACTAAGGGCGCATTGAGTAAAATTGCTGGTGTTTGCTGTACTTTACCAGCGATTTGCAAGTCTCCGGATTTACTAAAGCAAAATCTCCACAAACTCTCTGGAGATGAGTGGAGAATTAAATTGCCGGTGTTTAAATCTCTCTGGCGATTTTTTTGCATGAGGAGCATACAAATCTCTGGATTTACTAAGGGAGGCTTTCAAAATCGCTGGTGTTTGGCCTTAAAGTCTCCAGAGATAAATCTCAGGGGGTTCAGTGGAGAGTTTGTTAAAATCGCTGGCAAATGGTCAAGTAATCGTGTGTCAGTGTATAAAAGTAAGGTGTAAATGTACTTCAGCTGCTTGTTTAGACTTAAACAAAAGCTATAGCTTTTTGTGTGCTGCATATGCAAAGTGGATATTTAATGGGCAGTTTAGCTTTAATAAGGGCAACAGCAAGGACAGGGAAAATATAACCATGACGGTATGTAGGTGTGTTACAGTAGGTATAAGACTGCACATATGCCTACATACGTTAAACAAGCGCCAAAAATCGTCTGTGTTTAATAATCGCCAAATAAAAGCGTCTAATAGTAAATACAGCGATTTAATTCTCAAAGTCGCCCCTCAACACAAGTGATCTCAGGCGATTTGCCGAAGCGATTTAAAGTGCCCCTTAGTAAATCTGGCCCTAGGTTCTTAATTATACACAACTAATAGAAAGGAGACTCCCCTGATATGTGCCCGGTTTTCAGCTCTTAACTGACTTAAGAATGCCATAGGGCTACCTTAACTTTTGGTTCTTAGTTGTGTGCGTAGGGCTGTTAATTAAAAATGTTTCTGGATAACTGATCCCATATTTACTTATTTAAATGGCTCTGCAAATAGGTACAAATATGTTTTGCCTCCCCTTTCCTGTGCTAATGGCTCTAATCACTTGTATGAAAGGCAGGTGGTACAGTGTGCGGAGATACTATATGGGCTAACTATAGTACCTCCACACACTGGACCAACAATGTTTATAAAGTTATACTCATAATTTATCTAAGCAGACACTTAACCCTAAGGACCAGATTTACTAAGCTGCGGGTTTGGAAGTGTGGAGATGTTGCCTATAGCAACCAGTCAGATTCTAACTTTCACTTTCTTTTTACATACTAGAGAATGTCAACTAAAATCTGGTTGGTATAAATATATATAAATTTTAGCATTTTTTTAAACAATTTAAAATAAAATACAGATCCAAAACCAAAACATTTCATTTTTTTTACAAAACCAAAACACGAAAGTGAATACAGATCCAAAACCAAAACTAAAATACAGGGGGTGGCCATTTGAAACATTCACTTTCTTGTGCTACATGCCGTAGCCGCTGAAATAGTACATTAAAAGGAGGTCTCATACATCCCTGGTAATAACTCCAACGAGTTTCCTAAGAGATTCATTTTGACTTCAGAGATTTAAGTTGCTGCCATGTCAGCCTTGATTACAGGTTGGAATGCACTAGAAAATACCAATGTCTGTGTGCATCAGTTTACCTGGAAAAACATTCAGTTAAATTGATTGATATGTTTCAATAAGTGTACAAAAAAGTGCTATGCAACATTTATTGGTCTCATAATTTCAGTTGTACACACAGTTTTTATAACTATATTGCTATGTACTTTTATTGTGCCTGATTTTCTATCAACTAATATAAAATATTTAGTATTAAAAATAAATGCTCCATAGTGTAATATTACTTTACACTTTACACGTTATGAGAAGCAAATCCATATGGATAATATTATTTATGTATTAATTGTAAAAAAAAAAGAAACTTTTTATTTAAACACTTTCAGTAATTTAATGTGGTAGGATGGTCCCTTAAACTTTCCCCCTTACTTATACCTTTATGAAATACTTGGTTCTTCATAAATCTTATTATGGTTGTTATTATTATTATAAATAATAATAATAATAATATTTTTTTTTTGTTAGTTTAAAAAAATAAGTTTGCAAATGTGTAGGTTTAAAATGATCATTGTGCTTTTCTTATTATAGTATATGACTCATCATCTGTCTTGTTTCTAGCGTATTACAAAAGAAAATGCATCATACTATCTGTCATCACTGATACCCGGTAGTGTGCTGGCTACATTACTTACTGACAATCTTACAGAAGCTGATTCCTTTCATTCATCAAGTCCAAGATCCTTTGGTTTAGCTTGGCCAAGCTCCAAACATTGAGAGAAATTCAATTATTGTCACGTTTATCATTTTAACAATCATAATGTTACATTATACAAGCAATCTGTTCAAAGCCCTTACCTGTGCTACATATATAAAATTTATTTTATATATACCATGATTGCTTTTTTTAAATTGAGTTTGACATATTAAATATTAATAATGCAAACCCAACATCAAGTGACTACGAGAAGGACCTGACCAAGAGCTGCACTTTGTGTATTTCATGTGGAAGTGCAGCGGGAAATAAGAGGGAACACAGAAAGATGGAGACTGCCGTCCACCCGCCTGACTCCGCATCTGTGTGCTCTGTGCTAACCTCACATGGAATTCCACAATATTTAAATTAGAAAGGGGGTGGCTTATTGCTGCTGCACGCACAGTAGCAGGTTGGATTCCCTGCGCTTGCACCTACAATTTTGCTCTAGCTCAGAGCTGATGTAAGTGTAAAACTGACTGTAATTTTAGTCAACAAATCTTTATAGTTATAAAGATATCCTTATACATGTTTTAATATTTGAAAGGTTAATTGAACCATCAAATCATTTTTAAAATGCTCTTTTACATAAAATGCAGGAATCAGGAATTTTTTTTCTTAAGCCTGTACACATGGCGCTCTATCTCTCACCGCCATCGGAAAGGCTTCCAGCAAGGATGCTGATGCGGTGTGAGTCCCCAGCACGATAGCTTTCTAAGAGAAGTAGAGTCAGCCGAAAGTTCTTTTTCGGCTGTCTCTATTTAGAATTTTTTTTTATGAATGGGTGTGTATGCCGATCGGCATACTCACCAATGCAGTTTTGGAAGCGCCGCCCACCAAATCCGACGCACCAGCTGCCCACCGATGACACCACCGAAGAGGTGAGTATCCTATCTGGGGACTTTTAGTGTTAGGAGGAAGGTTAGGGTTAGGCTCTGGGGAGGGGAGGGTTAGGGCCACGGAAAGGGAGTGTGAAGATTAGGGCAATGGAAGGGGAGGGTTAGGGTCAGGCTGTGGGGAAACGAGAGTTAGGGTCAGGCTGCATAGAAGGGGAGGTTAGGGTCAGACTGTGGGGAAGGGAAGGTTAGGGTAATAGAAGCTGAGAGTTAGGGTAAGGATTAGGGAGAGGGTTGGGTTAGATACTTCAATTACCTTTCGGAGCACCGTGTTCGATTGCTTTGCCTCTTCATATTAGGATCCTACAACTCCAATAGGATCCTACAAATATAGTTACAGGTATTTAATATACATGATACTGGAAGCAAAAAAAGTGTAAATAATTTTGATGATGCTTTGAGTTGTAGGTAGAACCATTGACAGGCACGATGCCTGTTGTAAAATTCCTGTTGTAATCCTTTAGAGCCAATCATACTGTATGTCCTGTGAAACAGCTTCATATCCCAACTTATATAGATTCATTTATCTTATGTTAGCTTATGTTGTACATATCTTCCAATGAATTGCAAAATGTGACTTTCAAATTCTAATGGTAGCATTTTACATCTCCTTCGAACACAAATTTTGATGAGAAGCTGGATTGATATTGTGTCTGTTCAGATAATTATTTTGTAAGAAAGCTCAAAAACAGAAAGTTTTAGAAAGGTTCTTACCAATAGAATACTCAATATTTCCTTAGCAAATGGTTATTTGTTCATTTAGTGTGAAACACGCAAATTTGCCTGATTACAGTAGTTGTAAAACACTCACTTTGCTGCATTCTGCTCACTTTCATCTACTGCATTCAGTGGCTTCATTCTTCAAAAAACTTATGTTAAATTTCCTCTTCTTATGCATTTATTCGTCTTATTCTCTCTCACCTTTGCATCACATTTCTTCCGCAGACTTGCAAGACTTCTCCTGTGCTACCTCCTGATGGAACACCAATAAAATTCTTACCTAACCTAAAGTCTTCAAAGTTCTCTCACATAAAGTGAACCAAGGGTTAAATAAACCCAAGCAAGTTTAAACTGCGAGTTGGGAAGAGGCTGTGGCTGCAGAAATGCTCCAATCAAATTTTGTTTAATTGTTATGGCCTTTTGGCCCAATGGTTTAATGGGAAGGAGATATGGAGTCTGTGCTTAAAAGCCCCCTCTGAGAGTTGCCCAGCCTCTTCTTATCTAGGAATTCACCCACCCGCCTTCCCTTGTTAGTTCTTTGAATCTGAGCTTAAGCATTGGTAACTCTTTCTTCCTTTCAGCAGAAATTTACGGTGTTGGATTATGGAGGCATGGCAGGCTCAGTGTAGATTGGGCTAGCCAGGAGGAAGTGTGAATTATCTCTGAGGCGGAAGGCGAGTGCTAATTGGAAGTGGGGTAGATTACAGACCCCCACTTCGTGATTGTGTTTCTGAGGAAAGGCTTATATGGAGTAACGCTTAAAATGTTATCAACCTGCACTGCCTTCTTCCGCCACGATCTCATTGGTATACATGTTGATAATTGTTATCATTGTTTAAGTGTTCATATATATTTTGTTAATAAATATAATGACTCGAATGAGTCCTTTTTTTTGTAAACATAGAAACATAGAGCCACATGGCCCATCTAGTCTGCCCATTTGTTTATTGAAAACTATACTGACCCTAGACCCTATTTACCCTCAATTTGGTTTACAATTTAGGATACCCTTATATTTATCCCAAGCATGTTTAAATTATTCTACTGTATTGGCCTCAACCACCTCAGATGGGAGAATAGTCCATTTATCTATCACCCTTTCAGTGAAGTAATTTTTCCGCACATTTCCTTTGAATCTACCACCCTCCAGTTTATATCCATGCCCTCGTGTTCTATTACACCTTTTCTTTTGAAAAATGGTACCCTCCTCTAGCTGGTCACAACCCTTGATGTATTTTGAAAGCTGCTATCATGTCCCCCTCTCCCTTCTCTGCTCCAAGCTATATATGTTTAGTTCCTCTAGCCTTTCTTGGTATGATTTGTTACAACGGCCATGGACCATTTTAGTTGCTCTTCTTTGCACAGTCTCTAATGTATTTATGTCTTTCTGGAGATATGGCCTCCAGAACTGAACACAGTATTCTAGGTGAGGGCGTACCAATGATTTATAAAGGGGCATCACTACTTCTCTCTTTCTGCTACTAATTCCTCTCCCTATGCAACCAAACATCTGACTTGCCTTTCTCATTTAAACAATGTCTCTTTATTTTTCCATGGGGAAGGTAATTTAAGGGTTTAATCAAAGCTAAGCCGACTGACTCAACGTTACGTTTTAGTAGGGACGGTACGATAACTCTGGACACAGCATAAGCGCTTAACCCAGCTCTTACCGTATAATTTAAAAACCTCCCACTTCCAAACTGTGTATTCTCTCTACACAACCTGCTCTGTCATATCCCCCCCATCAGAAAATCTTCCAACACAAAATTCTGGATACTGAGGATCCAGCTCCGTGCTGGAAGCCTTATACGCGTACATGTGGGAAATACTGTTGCGTTTGCCTTGCACATTTCTTAAGCCTGGATCCGGTCCAATGTTTTGCTCCTCAGGATATACTGTTCTAGCCTACTCCTGACCCACTCAAATCAATGGATTCCTGCAATGACTGGAAATAACCACTCTCCTGGAACTCGTGCATTTGACAGAAAAAGGAATCTATTGATTTAGTTACCCCGGAGCTGCCTCTGCTAGCCAGGCCTGGTAATCTTGGCGCCCGGTATACTCATGTATTTGGGGGCCCCCATTTCTCCTCAATAGTAGTATTGCAGGGGTCCATCTGAACCTTGTGGCCTATCACAGCTGTCTCCCTTGTCCCCCCCCCTGTCACCGGGCTGCTGCTAGCACTTATTCCAATGGAAGTAAGGGATAGCTTTTACAGCAAACTTTATTTTTCAAGAAAAGAACAATAATAGGTTGATTAACAGTGAAGCTGTTTATCATTTGACGTACTGATAGCAACTTCACTGACAATTTGACCCTGATCCCAGACTTCTGCATGTAAGACCGCACATGAGGGGTGAGTCACTTACATGTCTAGTACCGTGCCTTAAAATCTTACATTTTAAAATGCAGATTGGTGCAGATCTTTCGCTGCCCGCTTACCTTCCTTGGCATTCCTATTTTGAGTTACAACCCCCCCTCCTTACAGAAAATCTATCGCACGGATCTGAGTTCTGTACAATAGGACTCCCTATGTGGAACATCTGACGTGCATATGTGCCAGATCCAGAAGTAAGAAGATCAATCTGCTTGCAGAAGTCAGGTGACCTTCTTAGTTCTGGATCTGGCCCAATATGTCATTTTACTAGTACTCCACAAAAGTAGAAGAGGTGATCACATTATTACATCTACATAATGTATTTCCAGAAATGCCACAGTTATATTCTTATTTGTTATTTTTTATTAACTGGATTATGATGAGAGATCCCATAACTGTGCCAGCTACTGAAATGTACGTTGTAAATCCAATCTGCGACACAGATTTCCCATCATTTGAAATAGAGGTGTTTCCTAAAATTGATTTCAAGAAATACAACACAATTGTATGTATCTGTCCTCTTTGAATGTGTATAAATATAAATCCCACTCCTTGTGACAAGATAAAGTAAGCACAATCTGTCAGGTATTTAGTCTGCTGACAGCATAGTGTTTTGTCAGATGGCTCATCGTACTTAGCTTTTAACTGAGTAATTCACCACATGCTTTCCAGAAAGTATATTTTTCTCACCTTCATAGCGATGACACCACTCCAGTACATTTTCCCCATGTGTAATAGAAACGAAAGGAAGTGAAAGTATTTTATATTGCATTGCTTTCCTGCCCAGTGTTTTAACTACTTTAAACTACTTCCTTTCATCACTACAACAATAGGATAGAATTGTACCACTGAGAAGCCTCCAGGCAACAAGCGGCATGCTCAAGCTACTCTACCCCTTCATTATGTCCTCTCTCTCTCTCTCTCTTATCAGTAATTGTTTGTGAATTTGAACATGAAACTAGGAAAAACAGTAATGTTCCACCAATAATATGACAGAATGAATAGCCTTTTTAAATGCACTTGTCAAGTTCCGGTATATTTCTTGACAGTTGTCACAAAGAGGCATGAACTGATGCTGACTATAGACAGGGCCTACTAGTGTGACCCATTCCATGTGTTTTTATTCACATAGATTTCTATTATATATTCTCTACACAGTGTAATAGTAAGACCTGCAAATCTTATACAACCACTTGTGCAGCATCAATTATACTTATAAGAGAAGACATAGGAATATTTTAAATATTCATCAGAATGTCACAAAATAATAACATTCCAGGGTACCACTATGTTTCTCTGTCAATATCAGTATATCCACATTATAGCTCACGAATAGGAGGAATTTTTACATGATGAATGCAAGTGAACACGAGAAATATTTTAAATGGATCAACTTAATACCTTAATTTCCTATTTTTTTGAAACCGATAAACACATATTTTAACACCTTGGTCAGATTTGTTTTTGTTTGCACAAGTTTTTGGCCAATGCTTCATGTTGCTATTTTTTGTGTGTAACAACAATTTTTAATTGCTACTACTACATTGTTGTATTTAAAGATGCTCCTGCTGGGATCTCTATGTCAGTTTACATTCTAATTCTAAATTGTGTTTCTCAATGCCCCTCAGGAAACACAGTGCTTTAGGACATGCTTTCTTAGAGAATATGTCCCCAGGGGACTTCCTTCCAGCACTGCATCATGGCTTCAGTTGGATAGTATCTGCAATGCACTCTTTATCTTGGAGGTTAATGTGTGCCACTTTCTATGTGCATACTGCTGTAAATTTAATGCTTCTTATTCTAGAATGATCATGTTCTGTGCTATGATTTCAACAATCCCAAAAGTTATAAACCCTCTTCCAGATTATTATCGGACTATAAGAAATAGTGAATTCCAAAATTAAAGTTTTTGAGGTTTTTTAACATAAACATTTATAACACGTTCATCAATGTAGCACTTATATAGGTTTTGAAGAAAGAAAAACCTAAACTGACCGGTGTAAATCACTCAAATATACCTGAGAACATATTTTATTGTTATTTTGTTTAAGAAATGTATTGTGATAAACATACTCATGGTTTTTTTTAAGAATTTATTTTTATATTACTCTAAATTTGCTCTAGGGTACATCCATTACAAGAATTGCCTTTGTCTACTTATATATTTTGTGCTATTTTTACACAAATTTAAAATATATATTTTATGATTCCTGAAATTACTGATATTCTGCCCAATGAAATTTCCGCTATGGTTGAGATTAGAGCCATTAGTCCTCCCGTGCAGCTTGTTTGGTGAACTTGGGCCAAACTGTGAATCAAATACTTTGCTCTGTATTTGTAATTTATGACAAAGACCTCTCAATACTTTTGTTTCATGACTGCTCATTACTTTTCCTTTTTGTACCACAGACATTGCATTATGGAAAAGCTTTAATATTTGGAATATACATTCTTAAAGAACTGATAATGTATTATACCGAATTATAATATGAATACCTGATAAACTTACAGAAACAGTGCATATACCAGGAAAAAAACAAACTTCAAAATAGTTATAATATGAGCATCTAATGAGAAAGTAGAACTGCTTATGCCAAGGCTAGGGGCTAGATTTACTGCACCAATTAGCACATATAACAAATCTATGTGAATAAATTTACACAAAATTGTGGCAATTAGTGGCCATTCCCATTGAATTCATCATGCTGCAGACATTAATTATATCCAGCTAATCATTGTTGTTCATCCTCTTGTGCAACATGGCAGAATCACTCAACATTAATGACATTTTTAAAGATCCACAATCAAGGGTGTAATTAGAATGTTATGGGATGGTGCAAAATGTTCAATTGATGTCTTTCATAACTCGACAGGTAGCAGATGTCATCGTATAGTGTCACATGACGTTGTGGAAAGTGTCTGTATGTACTGTGTTTAACGCACAAAACACAACAACATTTTGAATAATACAATAAAAAAATATAGTGTTTAGATATTCTGAGCCCAATATAGTGCAGTTTACTTATAAACTTTAATATGTGAATACATTTTTTAATAGTTACCATAATAACGTATGGGCTCTCAATCTAATAACGTTTCCTATTGTCTGCCTTTTGTCTTATTTTTGCAACATTTTTGTTATATCAATATATGGGGTTCCCCAACTAACGCAATGAGGTCAGGGCTAGTGCTAGGTCTGTGGGCACCCTAGGCAAAGTTCAGCCTGCCTCCTCTCACACACCCACCCAACCTGCTGTGCACTAACAGTCATTTACTGCTCCCTCTTACCTGGCTTCAGCGTTCACTATGGTTTTCTGCTGTGGTAGGGAGAAGTAGACACCCTGCAATGATATACCACACATTGACAGACCTCTGAGTCTGCATCTGGGCTCTGCTCCTTTCTCTCTGTGCCCTCCATTAAAAGTGGGTGGGGCTTCCGAGTGGGGGCTCACCAGGGATTTCCACAGCAGGTCAGTCCGACACTGTGCCACCCCCCGCCTCCACTCCTAAGATCGCCTAGTGGTAGCGCCGACCCATGAGGGTAGATACTATTAAATATATGAATAAGGGCCACCATATTTACCCCATGATTTTAAAAAGAGAGATAATACTTCTCTTGGGCAGGTAAGAAAATATAATGTTATCTTGTGGTAGTCATATTCCTGATGGAAGAAATCCTGACAGCAAGTTCCCAAACACCAAAATCTCGACAAGGAAATAATACTGACACTCTCAAAATACCTACACATAAAATCCAAACACACTAAAATCCTGTCTAGGAAAAAATACCTATTATTCCTTTCACTCAGATTTCTTCCATCGGGAATTAGTACCTAACCTGTCTTTACAGCAATTGTATAGAAATTAATAAAATGCGTTCCCTGCCTTTATACTTAATTTGATCATAATTTGTTAGCAGTAACGAAAAGCCTGGTTCTGTCTGAAAGGACCCTCACTTATTACTTACTTTGAGCTCTTTATAGATAGGTAGGTAGCATCTGAAGATCACGCCCACCGTAAGTTGTAGTATCCCTCTCCTTTTCATATATATAATAGGATTGCTCTGCATCTTAATTCCATGGGTATATATTGGTACACATCCAGAAGAATTTGGAATATTCTAGGAAGAGCAACAACTTTGTTCTACACCCCTAGATCATAATAATGCCAAAAAGATTGATCCAATAACTATGGTCATTCTAGAGATGGTAGTGCTTCTAGAATTCCCCAATGCTTATATATGGATAAAGGATGATGCTAAAGGATTAATATCACATTAGACATTGCAAAGAGTAGTCTATCAGTATTTTGAAGGTTAAATACATACAGCAACAAGTAGTTCCCACCATTTCATAATGTGTCTTAAATGTCACAGATTATAAATTGTGTATTATGCTCCATGCAACTGTTTGAAGTACCTGCGGCGAGTATTTCCTGATTATAGAAGAAAATGAACAAAAACTGTGTTCCGTGTTACACAAATTAATCCTCAAAAATTCTACCTGTGGATTCTACATTTGCAAAACAGCGTAAAACAGGTAAACAGTGTGGGGTTGACTTACTAAGCGAGGTATTTGTGTAACAATGTGCTTTAATCTGCACGCCTTTCACATCACACATTTTTTTCTGTTTCCCTTTGATTATTTAGCAAATTCACAACATCAAAAACAACACACCTACTAAAGTAAATTTAAAGTAAGTTTATTCTGATAGTAAAGCTGAAAAAGCGTTGTAGATATATATGTAATATAAATTCTTTAACACTAGAAAGCCTGGACCGTATTCAGACTTAATAACGTTCACAAACACACGCAAGCCTTGTGTGTAAGTTGGCGGTTTTAGCAATCTGCGCATGTGCACAGCAGCTGTTTCGCATCGGATCTCACTATGTAAAGAGTTGATTTCCACACATGCACAATGGCGAATGACAGGGCGTGACTATACTCTGTACGTGGGAGAATACGTAATGTGGTTGGAGGGAGGCATTTAAACTGTACAGTATGGGCTGGGTTAAGCACTTACACAACGATACGCACAGAGAAGTTAAGGTAGGACCAGAGGTGTCGGAACAAGGGGGGGGGGTCTGGGGGGCAAAAATTGACGTGGGTGCCACGGGGGCGGCAGTGTCCAGAGCCGACGCTCCCTGCTACCCGCTCTTGGTCCCAACCCTTCTTACCCAGGGACCTGTTAGTCCTGTGCAGCTTCCATCATGATACTGACGTGACTGTCATGTCAGCGTGTTTACTGCAGAGAGAGCGCGCCACGGAGGAGAGGAACTGACAAAGAAGGATGACACAGGTAAGACTTGTATAAAGAAATATTTTAATAAATTGGCAAAGGTTCACAAAGTATGGATAGTGGCACAGAAACAATGGATAGCTACAAGGAGTGGGCAGAAACACCAGATGGGCACACAAAGAGGGGGCAGAAACAATGGATGGATTTGCATAGAAATGGGTGGAGAGAGGCATTTAGATGAGGGAAAGTGGGTGCGCTTACAGAGTTAGGGCCCTAAATATACGCAACTAATACACATAGGGTCGGAAGTGAGTGCGGCCAGTTAGGGCAAGTCTATAGAGGTGGAAGTTTAGGTCCTGCTGGAGGTTGCGAGGGGAGTGACGGTTTATTCTGGTGGGTGTAACCTGCCACTTAGATGCGTATAATTGCGGCCCGATCGCCAACAGATCTCTGAATCAGGCCCTAGGATGTTTTCTGTATTGGATTGTGTCACTATAAATCTCTTTTTATTGTATTGAAAAGTCAGTAGATATAGTATTAGATGGGGCAAAAACATACCCGTAGGTTAATTGGCTGCTGACTAAATAAACCCTAATGTATATATGTTAGTGACCTTAGTATGTAGCTCCTATAGGGGCAGGGACTGATGTGAATGTAAAAGTGCTGCCGACAATTTTAATTAACTAAGCGTTAATAATAAAAATTATACCTCATTTACATTATTGTGTAAAAGTTGTTAAGTTAAGGATTTTCTGCTGGGGGCACCAGTCAAAATCTTGCCTAGGGCACCAGATTGACAAGGGCCGGCTCTGGGTTGACCACAGCCCCAATGTGTTGACCACGCCTACAATGAGATAGCCACTCCCAGCTAAGATACAGTAACTACACAACAAAGAGTGGGGGCACGCCTAGATGAGAGGGGGCACCAGTGGGAGGGCTAAATTCTTGCCCCCCCCCAAAAAAAATGGGAGTGCGCTTGCCACATAAGTGCGGACTTTTGCTATTGCGTGCAGACTGTGTTCACACTTAAGAGGCACCTTCTTCTTCTTAAGTGCAGTCTTTTAAGAATTGACCTACTATGCATGAGTGGTATTTCATTCATGCAATCTACGTAATATTTAGGTATGTAGATTGACTATGTGTGGTCTTTAAAGAACTAAGAAGAAAGAGGCATGCCTGGCAGCCTCAGGGAGGATTTAGGAAGAGTGGGCGTGGAGAGGGGTATGGAAGGGAAGGAGCTGGGGAGGGTGGAGTAGGGGGAAACACTTAAGAAGGAAAATATGAACGGAAAGTTAGGGAAGCCCTAGGGAACTCTTAAGTGCACTAGGTTCGTTAGGGGGAGGTGGTGTGGGAGGGAACTTTAAGTTAGGTGCGGAAAAATGCATATCTGCACCTACTTAAAGCTTTCTTAATTGTGAATACGGTCATGCATTCTTAAAGCACTCATAAGTCTGAATACGGTCCCCTGTATGTTCATGTTTTTACTTGTCCATCTATCTATCTATCTATCTATCTATCTATCTATCTATCTATCTATCTATCTATCTATCTATCTATCTATCTATCTATCTATCTATCCATCCATCCATCCATCCATCCATCCATCCATCTATCTATCTATCTATTTATCTATCTATCTAGACTGGACTATATATATATATTGTATCATTTTCAATATTCCAGTATTTTTTTTAAATAATAAATAACATGTACATGATAAACTTAGGTTAGCGATGATCCAATACTGATTATCCCATATAGATGTTAAAGAAGTGCAAGTTTAAGAAATGCATTGCTTAGTCCCCTATCCAGTATTAAATTGGTAAATGAAATTCTTTGTGTGCTTTAATATAATGCCAGGGGTGAAGGGATTAACATAAAGACTGTTGCATAGGAACACTGGAGAGCAAATTTACACCACAATGCAAGGAGGAAGAAGTCATCAGTGCTGCTAATTTGACCATAGCCGCAGAATTCCCAGGACAACCTGTGAGAAGAGTCTAATTGTCAGAAAATGACTACAAACAAGATTGTCAAAATACCATATCAAGACAAATTAACAACCTAAATACCTCTTCTCCACGATGCTTAACAACAAACTATCTTGGTCTTCAGCTACACCTAAGAAGGTGAATTGCGTAAGTTCATTAGAGAAGTCACATAAAAGCAGATGCTATTTTGAGATACTGGTGTGTTCATTTATGAACATGTGCTAATGGTCTTTCAACACAAGCTGTGTGCAAATTTTGTGTACATACATGCCAAATTATTTAGCATTCTGCAGCTGTCATTTATAGCTGTAAAACAGATTACATTTTTATTTGTATTATCCCTTATGTTTAAAAATCTAAATGGAAAAGTAAAATAGTCAAATTAAATTACATTAAGCCCAAACTAATGGCATAAATTAAGAAAATTTTAAAATTAAATAAAATAAGCCCCATCCTATTTATGTTTAAACTCAACCCAATTCTGCCAACAAATGGCCATGCTCCTTTTTCAGGCCACGTATCAGGGCAATCCAAAAATACTGCACAATTGGGGTTATACTATAACAATAATGGCAGTAAAATAGTTAGTCACACAGAACTGGAGCCACAGAGGCACAAGTTTCTGAGGTACGTTATAGTCTGTATTCCAGGGTCTAAATCGAAGTGGGGAGCCGATACGGTTATTTTTAAGGTTAAGGAGACTGTAGATATAGATTATTCCCATACTGTACCTCTCACAATAAATCACAGTAAGTATATTACACAACTACTAGTGCAAATCACCATGAGGGATCAGTGGTGCACCCAGGTGGGGTTCTAAAACCCCAAATAACAAAAAATTCCAAAAGGGGTGTGGCTTTGCAGGTAAAGGTGCGTGGCTTAGTGTAGCCGGCTTTTAACATTTTTTTAAAGGTGCATGGCTTCGCTTTCAACGCTAAAAAGGGAACCCCACTGAGGAGGTATCCCATATACTGTGCTATACTATCATTACACTATACTACATATCATGGGTCTGGGATTGGCACATACTATAAGGGGATATACAGTCAGGTGCATAAATATTGGGACATCGACACAATTCTCATATTTTGGGTTTTGAGGGAATAGCCCACACCTGTCCATGAAATAGCTTTTGAGTCGATTGTCCCATTACTTTTGGTCCCTTAAAAAGTGTGAGGCACATATAGAAACCGTTATAATTCCTACACCGTTCATTTGATTTGGATGTAAATACCTTCAAATTAAAGCTGAAAGTCTGCAGTTTGCTTCATTTCAAATCCATTGTGGTGGTGTATAGAGCCCAAAATATGAGAATTGTGTTGATGTCCCAATATTTATGCACCTGACTGTATTGTGGGTCTGGGATTGCCACATATAATATAAGGAGATATATTATGGGTCTGGGAATGGTACAGACTTTAATATAATAGGATGTAATGGGGGTCTGGGAATGGCATACTATATACTGTATACAGTATGCCATTCCCAAAGCCTAATAAATACCCCATATAATATAGTATATGTCATAATTAGCCACCTAATATATCACCCCATGTACTTTATGTAGTGTGCCATGTCCAGAACTTCAATATATATCCCCTATGTATTACATGCTCTGTAAACCCCACTTTCAAAATCCTGTATTTGTCACTGGGGATGGTACATTTGTAATGTTTAAAACTCTCAATGAGGACGAGCATTGCATAAATGTGAGGCAAGATAAGCGACGGGTTGAGATAGCACTCACAGGAGACAACCTAGTTTGGGAAGGTTATAGTTAGATAGTTGTTATCATTAGTGATAGGCTGTTGATAAGGTAGGGGGGCTGAGTTAGGTCAGGTGACTTAGATTATATAAGTGGTTAAGGGGCAGGGCTCTGTCTCTTTGAAGTGTCGTTTAGGAAGGCTGAGTATATTTTATCCTGTCTCCTAGAAGCATTTTGAGGTTTTGCTAGTTGTCTAGTGGTTGTGGTTATTGTAATTTTGTTTTGTATTTGCTTATTGTCTGTGGTTCTGAGGTCTGTCCTTTCTGCCTTTATATCCCCTTTTTCTATTCCTTTTTATCTTTATTTCTGTCATACCTCCCCCTTCCCCTCTTTTTTCCCTATTCTCTTTTTCATACTCCTTTTCCCTTTCTTAACTTTTATTTTTCTTATATCTTTTACCTTTGTCTTCCTGTTGAAAGGGCCATGTCTCGTCCGGTTCGCAGGCTGGTCCCCCCCCGTCGCTTTCAGGACTTGGAGGCCTCGGTTGAGGGAAGAGTCCAGGCTGGCGGGGCGCGTTCTCGCGGTTCGCGCCGCGAGGGAAGGGGGCGCGGGCGCGCTCCGGCTGCTTCAGACGTCGCGCCCTCGCGCGATGTGCAGGGAGCTTCCGGCGGTGCTTGCGTCATGCAGCAGCCGCCGGAAGTCAGGGCGTCCATCATGGCGGCGCCCGTCGGACGGAGGGGCCGCTCCTTTCGTCGGGCGAGCCGCGGTTCCAGTGAACCACCAATGCGGAGGGTGCAGCGTGGTGGGGCTAGCGCTGGCACGCTGGCGATTGCGGACCACGCCAGGCGCTGGGTTGGTGCCCCCAGGTCAGGTAGGTCTGCAGCAGCTGGGGGCAGGGGGTCTGCGGAGAGAGGTGCTGCATCTCTGTTTGGGGATGCAGGCACTGATCCAGCAGCCACCATGAGTATGAATTGTGAGCAGATGTCTGGTGGCAGTTGGGAGGGGGAGGAGGATGGCTGGGGTGAGGGGATGGAGTGTGTGGAGGGGGAGGAGGTGTGGACAGATGATGTTGGGGACAATGTGAATTTGCCTGTTGCTACTGTACCTGATACCCCTGCCTATGCCCACAGCCAGAGGGTGCCTTCTCGTCCTTCATCCAGGGCTGCTGCACAACTTGTTAGTCCACCGTCTTTCCCCAATGTTTCTGGTACTGCGTGTTACCCGCAGCATTTCTTGCCTTCGTCCTCTGCCTCATCTAGCTCACAATGGCCTTTCCCACCCCCAATATTCCAGAATACCAATTGGCCCTATTTTAGTCCTCCTTTGTTTACCTCCCAGGTGCCTCAGCAGCCTTATCAATACCCCTTCTTGCCCCCTACACAGTATGTGCCCGTCAGTTTGGTGCCCTTGGAGCTAGCCCATCGCCTTTTCCTGTGGCTACAGGATCGGCACCGCTACCAGTGGGGCAATGTCAAGAGGGGAGGGCTGTTGGGGGGGGGGATCAAACGGTTGCTACTGGCCTTCTGGTTAATCCTGTGTCTGTTTCAGCATTGCCTTCAGTGCCGGTACCGGTTGAGGTTTTGGATAGGGCTCCTGCTGCTGATTCGGTTCCAGGCCCATCCATGAACAATGAACAACGAATCCAACCTTCGACTTCTGGGCACGAGCAATCTGTGGATCCAGGTGAGACATCTGCTTTAGTGCAGTCAGAGGGGGAAGAGTCTAATGCCGGGAGTGTTGCGTCTAGCGTGGATTCGTCAGCGTCCCAAATTCGCCCGGCTAAGGTTATGAAACTTTTAAAGAAAACCTTAGAGGGTATACAAGGGGGTAAGGGGTCTGGTAAAGGTAAACAGAAAGCCAAAGCCCCTCCCAAGCGTTCTGGCCCTCCACCTGTGTTGCGGGATAATCCAATGGTTACGTGGGATGTCCGTCAATCCACTAGGGAGCGTATTAAAAGGGGGCAATATGTAAATCTGTTTGAAGTAACACAGGCAGGAAAGGAAGGGTTGGCAGCAGCGAAAGGGAA